>JAPDSC010075110.1:0-10802 GCA_026290005.1 Latrodectus geometricus | reverse complement strand
AATAGTTTTTGAGTGCCATGTGCTTCAATACTGTGCAAAAACAAATACATGCAGTTTTAGAAATGGTTTATGGTTTTACAATATGTGAAGTCAAGTAAGACACATTTACAGATCATTTGATTGAAAAATATTGTAATTTGGCTAGGTCTAATAAAGTTCAATATTTAAAATAGCTTTTAAATTTGGTTATAAAACAGTTTTCCAAACTATATATTTTTTTATTTTAAACTTTTCTTATCATTTCATATCTACATTAAACATTTTAAACTACATTAACTTCTTAATTTAAATTGTAAAGGAATTTTTCTTATTACTTTGGGCAACCATATTCTTCTATATTTGATATATATTCTTCTGTATTTGATATATTTTTCTCATTGAATTGCTTTGCCTATGTATTGTTTTGCTTATTTTTCAATGTATTACTTTGATTCCATGTTCCATTTTGATATAGTTGTATTTTCTTCTTATAAAGACACTCTTCGGGGGAATAACACGAATATTTTTAGACCTTTGCCTTTCGTGTTTGTCAGAAAAGGGTATCTGTTTTGCATAGCCGACCATCTCCCTCCTGCTGAAGACATGGTCCCTATGCTCTTTCCTTAATTATATTACATTATTTTTCTTGATTTCTTCCTGATTTTGTTCTTATTGAGATTAAATTGTTTACATGTTTCTTACTTAATTTACATCGGCATTTCACACAATAGCTACTTTAGCGCTGGTACAATTGCCTAATATTAAAATAAACAACTGCAAATGAAACAATAATGCTTTAGAGGATATTTTTTCTTAAGAGAGTAATTTTTACTACAATAACAATGATTGTTATAGTAAAAATAATAAATTGTGAGTATGTATTATATTGTTTAAAATCCATAATACATAACACCAATTGAACTTGTTAATGAAATCAATGTAAAAACAGGACATAAAGCAATTCTTTTAAAAAAATGTCTTAGAGAAAAGAAAATTTCCTACTTTTGTTGAAAAAAAAAGTTACTTCATTTTTATGTGACAAAATCATGTTTCTCTTTCTAGATTTCAATCAGCTCAGCTAATAAATTTCATCAAGAATGTGAATGAAATCTAAACTAGAAAAATAACTTTTATACATTTTATTATTCAAAAAAGAATTTTAATTCCAAATACATTCTCTAATTTGTAAAAATTTTGTAACTTTAAAGTATTATTTTAATATTTAATTTATATATTACATATATCCAGCCAAAATTGTAAAAAATTTTGAGAAAAAAATAGTTGTGAGTTATTTAAAATATTTCTTCTTTAAAAATGAAGTTGTATTTTTACAAATATTGTCTTTTTCATATTCTGATATAAAAACTAATTCTAAAATACAAGTGAAACCAAGTGTTTTTCCCTCCTTCATATGAAAGAGATAGAAAGCATTTTAAAATCGTCAAATTATAATCTGTCTACAATATGAATATTATTTTTCCAAATGTTAGTTCCCTTTACATAACTTTTAAAACTTAAAATATATTGATTTCAAGACAATTGCATTCTTATAATTGCAAAACAATTCAAATGCTCTAAATACAAAAAAATAAAATTGATTAATTTACAAACTTTTAGTGATTGGAATTTATTATAAGCTAATTATCAAAGATTTTTGTTTATTAAAAGAAAGCATGGACTTGCATATTTTAAACTAAGGTTACAGCTTAATATTATTGCCATTTTGATCAATATTGTAAGTAAATAAATATAAATAATATCACAAAAAGTAATTATTCAAGAAACAATAGTAAGCACAAACCTGAATTATTTCCAGTAAAAATGTGGCCACTTTGCCCAACATCTGAAGATTTTGATACAACATTGTGAGTTTTTGAAGCTTGATGATCTTCAGTTGTTTTGGATGGTGTTTCAACATATCCAGACAAAACTACATTCTAAAAAAAGAACATTTAATGAAGATGTTAAATTTTTCTATTGCATATATATTTCAGTTTCATAAATATATCCAAAGCTCATTCATAAAATAAGTACTATCAAAACATTTTCTTTTTAAGAACTTTAAAATAGTATGTATGTATAAACTTTTCTATTACTCTAGAATTAAAGTATGAATCATTATATCAATTACCCCCAACATGATCATTGTGCTTAAAATATTTATATTTAACCGCTTGCCTGATTAAAATGAGTTTACTCGGGTTTGTATACCTTGCAATTAATTATCCCGGTAATTCTCATGCAAAGCAGAATATGTTGATATGAATTGTCTTATCACATTTCTAATCAGATTGGAGGAACTGAAAAGAAATATTGATTTTGATTGGCAGTTTGACAAATTTTGTAGGTTAACTCAGAAAACGTTTTGGAAGAATGGATCACATGTTTCTCTTGATTGTGTATACTGTGGATTATGGATTAGTAATGCATAAGGAAGGATAGTAGCTTGTAAACAGTAAAATAATGGACATACGTCTAATATTGAAAAAAATATTCAGATACTGAAAGCAAGAATTTTTTAAATAGTTATTATGAAGCAATGGACATTAAAAATATTGGAAATGATTCTTCTGTAAGCAGCCTTGTAGAATAAGAAGTTCAAATTATTCAAAATCAGACAATTTGCCAGCAGCTTGCAAATAGTGTGAAATTCAAAAGACAAAGTTGTCATCTACACTTCGTTTTACTTTTACTGCCAATCCAGGCATGAATTTCAATATTGATATATCTAAAGTTTTTAAATTTTTCTATAAATACTTTGATGGCGAATTAATTGATATTATTACAACTGTAACTAATGAATATGCAGAAAAACATGCTTATAGATTACATTCAAAACCATGTTTTATTTCTCCAGAGGAAATGAGAACTTTTTTGAGAATAACTATCCGCCAAGGTATAATAAAAAAAATTATCAGAGATTATCGAATAAAAATCGGTGTAATGTGCCCATTTTTGCAAAACCAATATCATACAAACGATTTTGTCAGATAAAGCAATACTTAATGATACGATGCAAGTGCACATCCTTGTCCAAAACTAAATGAAATATGGTCAATTGTGCAACATTTACTTGAGAAATTTCAGAGTTCGATTATATTGGTACAAGAATAGATGAAAGCTTACTCCTCTGAAAGGTAGACTTGGATGGGTGTAGTAAATTTCTTTGAAGAGAGAGATTTGGAAAAATTTCTTTAGTAAATATAAGAGTGGGTATGTATGAAATGGCATTATATACAGTGGAACGAGAACTAATTCCGATAATTTATTTCATAATCTTACTAAGTCAGCCCAAGTTGTGACAACTCTTGCAAAACAACTCCAGAATAAAGGCTAATTTCTTATGTACAATTTCAACAAATCACTAGATTTAGTTGATTATAAAGTCAAACGGAAGACTCCAATTGAATAGTAAAGAGTTAACACGAAATCTAAAGACAAAGAAATTTTAAAAAAAGAGATATCCTGGATTTCAGAGAGAAAATAACTAATGAAATGAAAAGATTAGAAGGATGTTAGTCTTATTACCACAATACATATTATTGAAATGCATGATGTGATAAATAAACAAGGAGAGACAATGTCCAGACCTAAGCATGTAATTAAGTACAAGGACAAAATGGGAAATATAGATAAAATGGACCAATATTAAGCTGTTTATTCTACACCAAGAAAAAGTGGAAAAAACGTTACAAAAATTTTCTTCTATTTAATTGGATTTCGCTTTGTAGAATTTCTACATTTTGTTCTGTAAATTCAGATATTCAGTATCACCTAAACAATTTAGAATAGAACTTGTTTTAAGACTTATTTAAGAAAATCAATCTAAAGAGTTTTTTTGCCACACCAGAAAGATTTAGCATTAGTCCTTCACCACTCAAGTTAACTTTAAGACATTGACTAGATGTTATTCCTACTACTGAAAGAACGTCAAATCCAATGAGGCAGTGTGCTTTATGCTCCTGTAAAAGAGATCAAAGAGGTAAGCAAGTGAGTAAAGATACCACTGTACAGAATGCCAGGTATCATTGTGATGTCCCTTGCTAAAAAAACTCTCGTACAAAGACTATCATTTAACTTTTTTCTATTTTCCAGAGATAACTCATTAATTGTTTATGTAATATTAAACTAAATGCTTTTATACCTGCAAATTATTAAAAATCAAACATAAAAACAGCATGTTTTGTTTTACTTTTTAGTATTTAATAATGAAATGTAATAAGGGTTAACAAAATCAATATGCCATTTTTTATGAACCATTGGCATTACCATTATTTCTCTAGGAAAAAATCCACTTTAACACGTTTTCTAACCTAACAAAATTTTTTATGTTTAAAATATAGAAAACAAATAAAAAGGTAAATAATACAGAACTATTTCAAATTATAGAAAAATAAATTATAATAAGAGATATAGCAAAGCTATAACATGATACCTCTCAGTTTGTATGGTTTTTGCATAAAAAAATTATATTAAAATATATAGATTTAATAATAAAGACATTTTTCATGTTCCATTCCATTATAAACAATATACACTGTTTGGATGATCTTAGCATTTAAACTACTTATACATAGTTAGTAATGCCAAATTAATAATTTAATGTAAAATAATTTTGAATATAATATATTTAATTTATAAAGAATAAACATCATCACAATGTTTATTTATGAATTGGAAAAGAGTGTCTATTTAATCATAAGTAAACATTAATTTTTCTTGTGAATACTTTAAAAACTTGATGAAAAATATTTTATTCTGTTAATTATTTTTTCTTAAATAACATTTGAAAGATGTTTAATATTATAACCTGGAAGGATCTAAAAGTTTAATTACTGTACAACCTTTTTTTTTTTTTTTTTTTTTTTTAGCAAATAGTTTATCTTCTTTAATGGTACAAATTTGTATATCATGATAAAAAAACTTGGAAAGTCACATTTTCTATTAATTTAGAAAACTATTGTATAAAGCAAAATTGCCACATCCATTTTTTTTCATTAAAAGAAAATCAACTGAAACCTATCACTCTTATAGGCTCTGGTTTAGCAGTAAGGTTCTTAATTATAAAACAAAACTAATTGACTTTCAATTTTACTTGGAAAATTAATAAACAATTACTTTATTGATTGGTCTACCTTTAATGAATCAATTTGCCCAGTTGGCAAAACTTAAAAATAGAGTTGGCACATGACCATAAGCAGCACAAATCTTAGGAGCAGATGAGCATCAATCATGTTCATAAAGTCATAATTATACTGTTATTAAGATTACACGAATACTTATATAAAATTTCAAAGCAATTTTCAAGTTGAAGTTGCTCAAAACTGTTTTCAAACTTAAACAAAACAAATACATTTATATACTATTAAATAAAAGCTTATCATATTTTATGAGAATGTATTTTTCTTTTCGATTTCTAAAACATGCAAAAAGCTACTTTGAGAAACCAAAGTCATTTAAAGCAACAATTTCATTTGATGTGTTCAGTGTTTTTTAGCAAATTTAAAAATTGATGGTGTAAACCTCCAATCATCAACTAACATTTTTACAACTAAAAAGCATTAATAACGAAATTTAAAAAAAAAAAAATAAGGCAAATTATAAAAAAAAGATAAAATTCAAAGCACAAGAAATAAATTTTCATGGAATTCTAATAAGAAAGTTAGACACAGTAAGGCAAAATTTGGTGTTATATAAGGAAAGGAGACATAGTACAACTAGCAACAAAGCTGCAGCAATTTTTAAAACTAGAGTACTTATTAAAAAAGTACAATCATGTTCTCTGAGAACAATTAGTAAAATTAAGTATAACTAAAAAAACTTCTGTACATATATTTTTTGCACAATTTACCTGAAAAAATGTTTTCACAATATTCTTTGTTTAAAACTGAGTGTAAAATTATTTTGATTTAATATTACATCTTTAAGGAATTTCAGTTTTTTTTTTTTTTTTTTCATTAGCTATATCAGAAAAATTTTGATATAAAAGCATAGTTTTGTTTTTTATTAATAATTATTGTAATATTGCTATTTTACTAGACCAAATATTAATTTATATTTGATTAAGTAGAACAGCAACAATTATTCGATGTCATTAATTTGCTATTTAGGAATAAATGACAAAATTATTGGCAAAAATGTTTAAAGATAGTTAAGCTTATAATTTCTAATCATTATCATCAGCCTAGAACATCGCATTACAACTGTACAATACATTTGTTGATAAAAGTTAGGAATTAAATTTTTAAAAAATAGCATAAGGTAGCCTTGGACTTCCTCAACTGTGATACCATATAGATAATGCCATTGATTTCCATTACCAATTTATTTATGAACAAGATGAGATTCTAATCAGACATTTTATGTTACTAATATTTTTAATTGTATATTTGTTTTTGTCAATAGAAACATCAAAATATTTCCAATAAGACTAATACATACTGCAGGGGTCGGAGTACAGAATTTTTTTTTTCAGGACACTATTTTCAAGAAATATCAGGACATTTTTCAGGACATATTTCAATAATTAAAGAAAACCAATGTTACTTTTACATATTAATTTCTGTTTTATGCATAAAACACATTTTAAAAAGGAATAAACTATTTAATAAATTTGGAGTTTTTTAATTTTTAATACAACAATATGAAAAATAATACAGAAATTTAAATTTTTTATATTGAACATTTTCTGAAAATTAATAAGTTACATGATAAATGCTTTAAATTAACAGAAAATTTATGTATAATTGAATAATGTTCATTTTGAACTGGATGCATTAGCATTTAATACCAATAATTTAATACTGCACTTTATTAATTTATCATTCACAGATGCAATCTCTGCATTAGCAGCAGACAGCATCATTTGTCCAACTTTCACATCACTGATAGCACATGCTATTTTTTAGTTGCATCATCCAAAAGTTTTTGAGCTACACACTGATTATCAAGCAAATTTTTCTTTCCTTCCTCAAGTTCATTAATTTTTTCTAATAGGTGCGATTGTTTAAACTTTTTTTCACAAGTAGCTTCTACATCTTCCTCATCCTTTCTTTTCTTCTCTAATTGTGTTACATCTTTTGATTTTTCCATATATGATGCATATTCTGCATGAGATTTCTGAATATAATGCATCATTTCTTTGGTATATGGAATGGTGGAAACAGAATTGCCCTGCATTCGAATAACATTATGACAAATCCGTAAACTTTGAAAGGTTAATTCCAATAAAGAAGCTCTCTCCTTTGTCACAACAGAATTGTTAGTTGAAAACCCTCTTTCTGGTTGGGAATTTACATTTAATAACGACAGACATGCTTTAACCACTCTAGAAAAAGTAAGATATTTTATAAAACCACCAGCTATTTTATATTGAAAGTTATATTCCAATATTTACAGATATTTTGGTCATTATCATAATCATTCATAAGCAAAGTCGCATCTTCACACATGCAAAGAATCCACTCTTCATTCATCTTATCAAAATCTGAAGAAGTTTTATTCACATGAGGAATATGTTGAATTAATCTGCTACATGAACTCCTAGACTCTTCCTTTTTTCTATTATAAGGAGACAAACACTGGAGATCTTTGAGTAAAGGATTTGTTATAGGAAGTTTTTGAAGCAAAAGTTTAGAAGTTGCTATGTGGCAACTTCTGACACTTTGTAGAAATGTTATTTTATTTGTTAGCTTTTCCACTATTTCTGTTGCACCATGATATATTTCAACCTTGTTTTTAAGTGTAACCATTTTTTTTCCTGAATCAACATTAATTTATTGTAACTACACTCCATTTTTTCCCTGGAATTCTTCTGGATTTAAAAATTTAAACATGATACTTCAAACAAGTTCATTTAACTTACTGTACATCACATGTACTAAAGGTTTAATTTCTTGCATTAGAAGTAAATATGGTTAAAAAGTTTTAGAAAAATGAAACAAAATGCCGATATGCCAGAGTCTTAGGGTCTTTCAAATGTTTTTATTGCCACCAAAACTAAAATTGTTTATCTGATGTCGTTTTGGGAAGCCATGATTTGTTATTCACTACTACAGTCGATGTCGAGAATTCTGATGAAGTTGATGACTTGATAGTAAATAGTGTTTGATTCTTGTAACAGCTCACAGCATTTTTTTTTAATTTAATCCATCTACATGAGCAAGCACTTGTCTAAAACCCATATTTAAAACACTGAATTTGCTTTTGCATACGAAGCACTCCGCAGAATGAACATCGTCAACACTTCGGCACCATGTCTTGATTAGGCATTTATTCCCATCTTGCAGTTCCAACCATTTGTTGGAAAATTTCGTTTTCCTTGGCATTTTTAAATGAAAATTAATTGTTTTCAAAAAATAAAATTCTGAGCTTGCTAATAAACATTCTTCAAAATACCCATCAAAATCTTTCAAAATGGCGTGATAAGCATTTCACGCATGCACATAAACGTAGGCCAGTAATTCTCACAATTTTGATATCATTGTAAATAGTTGTGCACTACTAAAACCAGAAACTTTGTCTGTAAAGGCACAAAATAGAATTTAATGGTAAACCCAAACCTAAATTTTTTTTTTACTTCAGACATGCGTGAGCAATGGCTGAAAACGAGGTGGAGATGAATGTATAGCAACCCTATTTCCGTTTTAAAAGAGAACAAAAAAGGGGGAAATTTTTCTCTTTCTTTTTGCATAGAAAGCAGTTGAAAGAAAAAATATATTCCACTAAAAGAAAAATTTACAACTGAAAAATATAAAATTATTAATTGAAATTAAACTTTCAAAGGGATGTAATAAAAAATTAAGGAATTCCAGGATTTATTTTGAAAAATAAGGACATTTCAGGACGTTTTTTAAAAAATCAGGAATATCAGGACAACTCCGAGCCCTGCATACTGGCCCCTTGGTTCTTCTACTGTTTTTATTTTTAGCTTTATAAAATTAAACAAAATTCCAAAAAAATAATTTTACAATTTTTATAAATAATCTTTACATATTTATTATTATTATTTTATAATATTAAATTATTATTATGAAAAGTAATCGTCCATCACAAGGCATTGTCAGGAGAGATTATTTTGCTTGTAATGTGATTCCCAATTTAACCTATGCTAAAATTAATGCTTGGAGAAAAATATCTCTACTTAATCACATTTAAATAAAATTTTTTTTTATTACAAGGATTGGTATTTAATTGGAGTGCTTCGTATTTAAATCTTGAAAAACAGATGTAATTCTTTCCAATGATAGAAAAAAAAATCTGCTTACATTTTGTAACAGGTCTTTGGAAGGTAGCAGAAGCTCTGGTTCTTCCTTTGCTTGTGAAGGAGTCTCTGACACACAGTAGCTTGAATATGGTATAATATAGTCGTCATTCACTTCAGATTCTGAAAAATAGAAAACAAAGTATGAAAATTAATTGATAACAATATTACTAAAATCAAAAAGTATTTAAAATAAAAATTATCGATTAATTGTTCCAAGTTTATTAGTTCTCAAAGTAATCTTCCACTTTCCTAATTTTCAAAACATGTATTTCTATGAAACTTCTCTTCTGGTCTTCCACAAATACATGTTTTGAAACTTCTAGTCTCTTTATTTTTATTGAGGCCTCTTCTGGTTTTGTAGCATATTTGCTTCAATTACATTAAAGGAATACTATATAAGTTGCCAACACTTCTGCCAATCACAACTTTTAGTGTTGAAAGGATTAATCATTGTAGCTGCCAGGTATTAAAAATAGAAAATCATTTCATAGGATAATCCATACAAGATACATATTGAATTTTAACTGCACACCAAATGATGCTACATGCTGACTTTTAATTATCAGAAGACATGCAAATTTTTCTTCTATGGATTGGAATTCAATATTTAAAATGCAAATTGTATTATTACATGGTTTTACTAATATTGCAATATGTGAATTTACATAAAATTCATAACTTTCTTTATCGATTTACATAAATACATTCCTAGTTACTCTTCAATAAGAATAAATTTTAATCTACAATCAATTAAGTAGAATCACTTAAGTCCTGTAAAAAAATAAACGTTTCATATAAACACAAATTTTTTTTATTTAGAATTTGATTTTTTATAAAATATATAATAAGATTATTTTTCCATTAGAACCAATATTATTTAGATATTACTGAACTGAAGAAAAATATTGTGTTATAAACATCAATTATATTGTGTATTTGAGAAAGAAATGAGAAAAAAAAAATTATATGAATTTAAAGATTCAAAAGATATTTTATGTTTTGCCTTTACAAGTCATCAAAATTGAGAAGAAAATTATTATGGAAATTAAGAAATAAAAGTTTGTGCCAAATTCTTAATACAGGTACACAATCCACAAAAACTTTTATATAGTTGAAGTATAATTTATGAAAATATTTCATGGCAGAAAGTAAAAATTATAATTAAAGAACAAAACTGTAATTATAAAATAACTTATATAATATAAATAGAATATTTAAAATTTTTCTTCCCTATGCTTAAATAAGACTCTAAACACTAGCTAATATTTGAAAACTAAATTTAAAGTAAGATACGCAAATCAAAAAATAAGAATATTCTCTACAGAAGTGTGATTTCAAAAATATAAATGAATATAATTCATCTACTAGAAATATTCTTCAAGAATTACTAAAATCTTGATAATCAGTAATTTCTGATGATTAAAATTATGTAAAATACTACTTAATACTAAAGATGTTAAAAAAAATCATGCCAAGAGCTGAGGTTAATAATTAGAACAGAAATAAACTGTTGTCACTTAGTAGAATTTTACAAATATCAGCCACTTGTGTGACAAAT
>JAPDSC010075105.1:0-26328 GCA_026290005.1 Latrodectus geometricus | reverse complement strand
TATAAAATATCAAAAATGATCGAAGTTAACCGCATGTCAGCAGTCGTAACGCGCAAGACCTAAAAATCTACATGAAAGCTGTTTTAAACCTTTTTACAAAGCGAATCCAAAAGAAGTTACATAAAGTTCACGTAAAAATAATGGATTTCTTTTTCCCCAACCTAATATTAAAATTATAACTTACGGTATTAATCCTGAGTAGATGAATTCAAGTGCATCTAAATCTTTCTTTTTCCCAAACTAATATATTCCAAATTTAGGTAAGTTAACACAAACTTTCATCGTTAATTGCATCCCATATATTTTATCCACGTGAAAATTAGGTAAACCTAAAGTACTCCTTTATCTTATCCCGAAAGGTGACACTCGATACATACCACATTGAATTTTTAGGACCCTTGCCATCTACAAACAAAAACTACAAACACTTATTTTCTTTACTCTTTAACAAAATTTATTTGTGGATATATCCTGTTAAATCTACCTCTGTGCAAAAGATGTATTAAATAAGATAAAATTACAGCAAACAGCTTTTGGTAATCCTCGTCAAATAATCTCAGATGAAAGATCAGCTTTTACATCCCATGAATTCCAATCTTACTGTACTGAAGAAAGTATTGAGCACATATCGATCACGACTGAAGTACTGCGCGGAAACGGACGAGAGCGTATGCATCAAACAATAGTTGTAGTTTTAACTAAATTATCTTTAGAAGAAGTCACAAAATGGTATAAGCATGTATCTAATGTCCAACGTATAATGAACAGTACTGCCTCCCAAACAACCAAGTTCTCACCATTCGAATTAATGCTTGGTATTAAAATGCGAAATAAAGATATTTGCATCAAACAGTTACTCGAAAAAGAACATCTTCAATATGTAATACATATTGAAGATGTAATACATGATAAAAAAAATAGTTGCGTAATTTTAAATTTTATTAATTAAAATAGGACTATTTCGCAACGCACCACATCATTTCAAAAATTGTAACTGGTGATGAAACGTAAATACCGTTTTTTGACGTTCCAACACGTCAAGAAAGCAAAGTATGGGTCTTCGAAGATGATCCCACGCCGACAATGGTGAAAAAACAACGCGCATTGAAAAAAGTTATGTATACCGTTTTCTTCAGAAGTACGGGATTGGTCAAAGCCATCAAGTTGGAAGGACAGAAGATAGTAACAGCAAACTGGTGTACCACTAAATGTCTGCCAGAAATTCTACAAGAACTGAATATCAGGGAACTAATGCTTCACCATGACAATGCATCTTCACATACAGCAGGATTAACAGTTGAGTTTCTTCAACAAAAACAAATTAAAGTGATCGAACATCCACCGTATTCACCTGATCTAGCTATGTGTGACTTTTGGTTATTCTTTAATCTAAAAAAGAACTTACGTGGACGTCGTTTTCATTCGGAAGAAGATATTGATGTGGCTGTAAATGCATTTTTTTCATCTATTCCAAGAAATGAATGGCTTGAGGCATTTAATCTAGGGAAAATTTATCTACAAAAGTGCATTGATGCTGGAGGAGACTACTTTGAACACATCTAAAATTTTGTAAGTGTAACTTTAAAAACCGAGTTGTATCTCAAAAATTTCAGAGTGACCCTCGTATAACATCTCCCGCTGCAGATTTATTGTAACCTTGGTCAAATATGTAAAGAAGTTTTCATCAAACTATTATTTTGTGTAAAGTATATTTGTGTCTATTACTGCACTATTCTTATATATCGTTATTCCAGAAGACAATTTTCTTATATATAACAATTTTCTTCAACATAACTCTAAGCATTACATACCTATAAGAGTTTTGTTAAGCATCATTTTATGTATAAGAGTATACATTCATATATTTTTCCTTGTGTAAGATTACTTGCGCATCATATCAAGATGTTTGAGATACATTCGCATATGATAAGAATAAGTGAGATAGAAGGAAAAGGCGAGCAAAGATGAAGACTGTTCAAACAGCTAACAAAGGACATTCAAAAAAGTTAAGATGAGTCTTCACAAAATTAAAAGACATGACTTCTTCATTTGCTGTTGAATAAGACGACAGATGAAAACATTATTTCTCTTATTGGTTGTGCTTTCCTCTGTGCCTTTGTATCTGCAATATTTGTTACTCACATCGCCAGGAGGACCTGAGCATTTAGAATGATCGAGTGTCAGATATAGAATGTCAGATGACTCTTCTCAACATCATAACATCATCTTAATACTTGCTGCTTCCACAGCGATCTTGGTGTCAAGTATGAGAAAAAGAGCAGAAGAATACAAAAGATGGTTTCGTAAAGACGTATCTTGATCTCTGAAAGTTCCGAAAACAATAATGGTGCTATCGTAATCCTTTGCAGTAACTGTAAATATGTTTAACCGCTTGCCTTATTATCCCGAGTTATCTCGGGTTAGTATATATTGCAGTTAATTATTATCCCGAGAAAAATCGGGTTAAGCAAAATTTGTCAGTACGATTTGTTTTATCACGTTTTTACTCGGCCTGGAGGAAATGAAAGGAAATATTCTGTTTTAACATGCAATTTGCCTTTTCTTTAATTTCGCGGTTCTTTTCCGGGATTGGCCACATGTTTCTCTATGGTATAGGATACGACGGCTTGTGGATCAGTAATGTACAAAGGAGGATAGTTGTGTTGAAAAAAAGTAAAATAATGGTGATGATGCCGTAAGAAATGAGACCAGATACCAGCGTACGGAATGTCAGGTGTCACTTTGTGTTTCCCTTGTTTCAAAAACTATCATACAAAGACTAATATTTAACTTTTTTGCCCGAGATAACTCGGGATAGTAAACTAATATTAAATCTATATGCTTTTATACCAGTAAAAAATTAAAAATTGAACTTAAAAACTACATATTTTGTTTTGTTTCGTTTTCTTGTATTTAGTAATAAAATAAAAAAATGTGATGATTTTTTGCAATTTTTTTAAAAAAAATTTGTAAGGGAAGCGGTTAATATACTATATTTAAAATGACAATTAATTGAATTATTTAGTTATTAAACTACCCCTTCCCACACTCTTATTATATATATAAATATATATACATACAAGGTGATTATAAAGAAATTGTCCCGTTATATGAGCCTATAAGTATCATACCATTTACAGAAAATGAGCAAAATTTTGTCATAAGTTATTTTAGAGTATAGGCTCAAGAATGACATAAGAAACAATGCCACTCTAGCAATTACGGTCACAGTTAAAAAATTTCAAAAATGTCAAATAGCAACACTTAAGTTTTTTTGTATTGGAATGTGATCATCATTGTGAAAAAACCCTAAATAGCGTTCGAACGGCAACTGTAGCATGAAAGTCACTGATGGTAAATAGGCTAAAAGTGAGGACAACTAATTAAGACAGAAAAGTATTACATTTTATTGTGTTTCACAAATTTTCCACATGATCACCTTCATACATGATGAGACTTTGCATGTGGGATGGTGGATACGTACCACTGCAGTACGTACCATGGCAATAGGAACATCTTAAATCACAGTTCTGATTATATCTTTCAAGTTAAATGCAGTTTGCGGACGAAACTGATACACTTTAGATTTAAGACAATTCGCAAGGTCCAGCAATGGACAAGCAAGCATCAATTTAAGAGAGGTATCATACTTTGCTATCATAATTTACTGCCCATCAAACTTTTTTAAAAAAAATCATGTTATTTTTGTTCTCTTTCTGGTCTTTTAAAATATTGATTATGAGGACATTTAAACATAATCCATAAAATTGAATTTTAAATTTAATGCGCGGCATGAGCACAGTTTGATTTGTTTGCTCAGAGATAATTTTTTACGCACACACACAAGAGGGCTAATTAGACCAACTTCTACAGCTTAAACTGGATTACGAAGCACTACACATATCAATGCCCGAATTAGGATTTGAACCCATGAACTGTTGAACCGAAGAGCAAAGCTTTAATCATTAGGCTGTCAACTATACACACAAAGAATAATTTACACACACAATGAGAATGTTCATCATACAAAACATTCATAAAGAAATCCAGAAAAAAATAAGAAACTGATAACTATGAATGTTATTTTGTATGCACAAAGTCGTTTAATCGTATAATATAACTGTATGACAACTAGACATAGATATGATGTTATGAGTAGATAATTTAGGAAAAGTGGATTTTATACCAACTCATTTAGTTAGTATAACACTTATGCTTTGTAACACGATCGACAAAAATATGATTTTGATACCAATGTTGATAAAGAGAAATAAAATATAGAAAAAAAAATTAAATTTTAAATTGAATCTGTATTTAATAATGTATATAATGTTCGATTCCTTTGCTAGATTATACTTTTTTTTACAAAGGATAGTAAATTTTAAAATCTACGAATTAAAACGTAAAGGTTAATCACTGAAGTCAATGAACTTCATTGCTTTTTTACGCTTTTTGAAATGAAAATAATTTTGATGACCAAAACTTATACTTGGAAATGATTTTTTAAAATCAAAAGCAACAAAATAATTTTTAATTTTGATAAACTGCTGGCATTTTATTATATCCTAGACATAAAGAGTACAAAGAAGCAAGGGATGCGGAGGCTTGGTTGGACAGGATGTCGTTCTCGTTACTGGAAAGTATTAAGTTCGAAACCCGGCTTATCTGAAGATCTGCCGTGTTCTCTGATGGAGACGGACACGTAAAATATGCCGTGATCGCAATGTCCTTCATGTTCTCATTCCAAATTAATACCTCTAGCGGTGTTTGGAAACCAGGCCATGGTCTTCTCTGGCTTCAATCTCTAAATTGGAAGACCCAGACTGTGCTGCCATCTATGATCCAAATTCGTACTTCCATCCTCATGGGGGGATGCTTTGTTCAAAAACGGAAGATGCTATTTCTGACTTCGCCAAGTATCATAAATAACAACAATAAAGAAACAATTATTACCCAATGAGGAAATAAGTCAAAGGATCTTCGTAAGACAGAATAATTTTGACTCCCTCCATACTGATCAAAATAGTAATAATCCTAATTTTTGATGAATGTGAAACATGAAGTATTTCGTTTCCAAAAGCAATGGGGAAGTAAAAGCTTCCTGTCTTGCAATGGCTTGGAAAAGATTTTGGAAATTTTGAATCATTGAAAAAATTCAAAATTCACTTTAAGGAATTAAACAATGAGGATGAAGTATACAAAGACATGGGCAATATTTTTCCGGCTTTCAAATTTTAAATAGAATGCAGGAAGATTCTGACGTGAGTATTAAATTAATGTTAAAAATAAAAATTTATTGATTAATTCATCCAAAAATACTTTTATAATTTTTAAATATTGAAGTTATTAAAATTGTTGCAACACTATATAAAACTTTTATTATCTTAGTGAATTATTTTTCTTTTGTCTTGAACAGTTTCGAGTCTGTTCTTTCTAAAAATTTTGATATTCCTGCTATATTCAACAGTAAGTTTAGAAATTTAAATGAGTCATAAGTTTGATGACTGATTGTACTTTCCTTTGTTGTCTTCCTCGAAATTTATTTCTGTAACACGGTTTAATTATCTGAATTCAAACTATTCTCTAAGGAAATAAACTTGTTTCTTCATTCTTCCTGCTTATAACAGTACATTTTCCATCAAAATTTCAACAAGAGTGAAATCATTTTGGCATCAGTTCTCACTTTTTTTGTTCTATCCGAGGAAAAGTAATCCTATATGAATACAGAGCTCTAAGTGTGTTGAATAATTTATTGACCGAATGTTGGTTTCGAATGGTCTGCTTGTTCGAGAAGATGGTTTTGAAAACAAACAAGTTTCCTTTTCTTGTGTACGTGATTATTGAAACACAGTGAATCAAACTGAGTATTTCACATTTTTTTTTCATGGACCCTAAAGTTTTTATTTTTATTTTTTTGCAACATATTTATTTTTAAAACTCATTTTTGTTTCTTAACTTATTTCAAAGCTTTAAAGTTTCTTTATTAACTCTTTAGTTTAAAAGACAATTGGTATTTTCTATCTATCATTCTAGTTTTATATTTCAAAATTTTTATCCAACTCTTTCATCTCTATTCAGTTTTGAAGATTCTATAAACATTTTTCACCCAATTTTTTTTTTTTTTAAAAAAATGTATTGTAACGTTTCATCAAATTTCATGTGGTATTTCATTACCACTGATGATAAAATGCTATCCATTTTTTTTGTTCTTACATAATTGTCCATTTCTAATTTAAAATTTAACATGTATGGAAATTATTGCTGTAATGATTTTAAAAGTGAAATGTTTAACAAATAAAAAAAATATTCATTGTTAAAAAAATTATGTCAAAAATTAAATAGATTTTGTTTCTAAGATAAATTTCGTTTTAGTGACTTACAAGATTCAATTTTCTTTTCTATTAAAATAGTTTGTAGGCAATGAGGAACAAAAAATAACAAATTTCAATTCAACAATTACTTGACGAAAATAGAAATTTATCTTCCACCTCCTTGGATTTTATTAAAGTTTTAGCCATTACTATGAAAAAACAAACTGAAGTGAAGTTATGGTTGGTTGGTTTGTTAGACTGTCCATCTTTTGCACACAAAAATTAATAAAGAGATGATTAAATTACTTTTTCAATTAAAACAAAATATTTTTGGTGGGAAATAGCGAAAAGAATATGCAACAAGATACTTAATTTTCATTCGTTAAAATGTTCCTGTAAATATCCATAGACAAATATTTACCTAAATATGGAAATAGTATATATGCCAAATATTTTTTATTTTACTCATTATGCACACTCTCGTACGCAATCAACAAGTTTCGATTCATTATATCTTGCTAAAACTATAGCCGGAGTACAGTTCTTGCAAAATAAAATTAACAAAGCTGATTTAAAAGTAAATACTTTTTACGCATATTTCAAAGCGTCTGACAATACGAAAGTTGAGCATGTGTAGTAAAATTCTTCAAGTCAAAAACGAATAATCCAAGTCATTTTGCTAATATATACCATTGAAATCATTGATCATCAGCAATTATGCCTTAATGCGCCAAAAAGTTTTAATAAATGCCTTAATACATATGGTGAACATATTTAAAACAGATTTTTCAATAAAATATAAAAGAAAATAAAGTGATAAACTTTTTAATATCGAAACGGTACTTCATTTTTGGATTCTGGACGTACAATATTTTACTGGCTAGTTGTGTAATGGATTACATTTTCTGTATATATATACGAGGACTAATTCAATAAGAACTATAATTTTAAAGATTTCGAGTCATTATAAACGTATATGTCTGAGGTAGGAATCGAATGAACAAATGTTCAGATTAAGAATAATTTGACCATTAATTCAATGATTCCAACACGAACATTTGCTTAGAAAATCTATTTTTAGTACTGAACTATCACAAACTTTAGTTTATGACCTCTACTAAAAACGAATTTTTATTTGGTCATGTGCGATAGAATTACCAAATTATAAGCAAATTAATGAAGTTACCACAAAATTTAAATGAATATTTTGGTTAACACATAAAAGTAAAATGAATTTAAGCTACATAACATTCTTTATGCAATTTACTTTATGAACTTATGATGAATGTAGTGAGCGATTGCGTTCTTCATTTTTAATCCCAATTTTGAATGCACATTTTCTGTGTTAAGAAGTTGCATTACAATTAATGATTACTTGGAGCAAATAAATGAATTGAAAATTTTCAACATTTTTTGTAGCAAGTTGTCTTTCGAATACAGATTCTAACCAAATCTGAATGTTTTAAAAATAAATCACCATAGTGTTATCTTTCGAAAATATTTTGGGTAGGAAGTACAAAGTTCTTACAGTACTGAGAGAATCAGGATGTCTAAATATGGCACTGAGTATTTTAATTATGCTTCCATCATTTTATATAAGATGCTATAGGGATAATACATTTCACTGTCTCAAGATCCTTAAGACAGATATTTTCTTTCAGACATTTGATTCTAAAAAAATATCTTCAACTTTAATCTTTTCCGAATAAAACTCAATAGTTTTGCCAGTTAGAAGTTCTGAAATGTCACAAACAGTATATTTTCCAAATTTGTTTTTTGTATCCCAATTGGGGTTCTTATATTTGATAACCGATCCAATGATTTGTCAAATTTTTGACTTTCCAGCCAACGTTTGTTAGATCATCAAAATTTGATTGAATTTGACATCTGTGTGTATACGGGTGAATAAATCAAAGAACATCAAGGGTAAACAGAAGATTAAATTTAATCAATCAGAATTTAATCAACTTTCACAATCTTCTTGTCAATTAACATGTGGCGAAGTGCAACTTTAGCTTCAAAAAATACAATTCAAGGAAGAAGAAATACAACCCACACGAGCAGGTACGTTTAATGGACGTCCACGAAAGGTCCACCATATCTAGTGGACGTCATGGATGATAAAAAGACGCCTACTGGACGTCCATGAAAGGCTATTCAGTGGATGTTTGCTGCTCGAACATTATGGATGTTCATTAGACATCTATTAGACGTCAACTTGCGGACATTAAATCATGGATATATGTGTATTAAAAATAGACGTCTATAAGACGTTCGTTGTCGATGTAACTTGGATATTTATCATAACTTGCAAAAACTAGCAATTTAGCAAACAGTTAATGTGGGTGGGCGGAATATGAATCAATGTGTTATCTAAGTTTATTAAGTAAAATAAAATCATAGATATTATTCTTAAAAAAAAACCTTTAGGTTTTGTGATTTATAACTACGATATATTGATTTTTTTCGCGTTAATTAATTTACTACTATATTCGAAGGGAAGAAAATTTTATAAACGTCGAATAATTTAACGATGTATTAGTAATTGTTTTCAAGTATCTTCTTTAAGTTTTATTATAATAGTGATTACATAATTAACTCCAAGCACAGAAAATGTAAAATAAAGATTTTGATGTAAAAATGTTTGTTGATTAACTTTTTGATTGGGATTGAACATTTTGACATTCTTTATACGTAACATATAATTTTTGTAAATTAAGGAAACGTTTTCAATATCCATTTTTTTTTAGATAAGAACCATGAGTTTTATTAGATCAATTGGCTAAAGATTAAAAATAAAAGTTATCCAGTTTTGTAAACGAATAAATAATTGTTGTGAAAGAATTCCCATTATTTTCTTGACAGTTCCACAGTAAATTACAAGTGAAAGATATTTTGTTATTAATTATTGTTGGAATATATTATCGATTATTTATAACTTTATTAGAAAAAGTTCGATTGAATTTAGTTTTGTCTAAAAATATTTTTGAGGAGGGAAGAAATTAATGTTTGTAAATTATTATTACCTGGAATTAATATTTGTTATAGATACTATGTAACTTAAATGACACAAATCAATTTGGCAAGAAAATGTGACTTGTTTTTCTAATACATACCCAGAATATGAAAATTTAGTGTTCTAAAATATATAAATTAATAAATATTTCACAAAAGGAAATTTAAATTTATAATTTACATAAAATAAATCATTGTTTTTGTTCGTTGAATTTTTGTTCAGGACAGAATTGACAAATGGAATGAAAGGAAATTTATATTGAGATGTTGCGGTCTGATTACATTACATAAAATAATAACTATACATCATTTTTACATTCTTATTACAGAGTGCTCGTATTTAATTGAAAATAATTGACAACATTGAATTTAATTCTAAAGTTTATCTCAATGTAATTCATTAAAGATTGCATTTTCACATTTAAATCAAAGCCAATCATAAGTGATTTTGTTTTATTTGTGTATTTCAGTGTACCATTCATAAATAATTAATGTTTATTTTACTTCAGTTTTCCTTGCATTAATTTCATACTTGTATTTTTAGTAAGTACATTAGAATTTAAATGTTACACAATACATACTTTTTTTCTGTGGTATTTGTAGAACTTCATGTTTTTATGTTTAAACTGAAATTTCACAATCCATAGTAATTTTTTCTCAGGCTTTTTGTTATTTTGGTGTACACACAAAAAATATGGTACTTACATTATAGTATTACTGCGCATAATTTAATTTTATAAATATAATTGTTTTTCTAAGTAAAAATTTATTATTGTTCTATTTTGTTACATCATGATGTAATTCCCATGGCACTAATTATTGGCACAAAATTGGATGTGGTGCAGCTAATAAGCGTAAACACCAAAAATATCTAGTTATGTTCTGCTTCTATTCTGTTGTATTAGTTTATCTTTTCAGTTTATAACTAAAATTCAAGCAGGATTCTTAAAAATTAGGTATTTATTTTTCCTTGTTAAAATCTAAACTAAGTAATTATGAAGAAATAAACTAAGTTATTTGAACCAGATGAGTATGATTTAAAAGGAACACTGCAAAGCGAGAACATTAAGCTTGACCTACTATTCATTTATATCACATAAATGATACGATTTTCTTTTGACAAAGCATAATAATATTTCCAGATATTTTACATTCAGCACATTACATTAAGCCAAAAATTAATGTGCTTTCAAGTTTACTTAATAAATTTTATTTCTACTTAAAGGAACTCCTTGAATCGAAACATGTCATGTGTACTTATTTAACTCAGTTTGAAACTAAGAGAATATTTGATAAGTGTTGTTTTGTTTTGTTGACTGTAAATTTTTAAAACAGTCATTTTAATTTCACAAATTCCTCTGGACGATCTTCTAATAAGTTGAATGTTACCGATACTAATAATTATTCCACTGATAAGTAATAGTACGAGGGTCACTCTGAAATTTTTGAGATACAACTAGGTTTTTAAAGTTATACTTATAAAATTTTAGGTGTGTTCAAAGTAGTCTCCTTCAGCATCAATGCACTTATGTAGACGACGTTTCCACAGATTAAATGCCTCAAGCCATTCATTTCTTGGAATAGATGAAAAAATGCATTTATAGCCACATCAATCTCTTCTACTGAATGAAAACTGCGTCCACGTGAGTTCTTTTTTAGATTAAAGAATAACCAAAAGTCGCACATAGCTAGATCAAATGAATACGATGGATGTTCGATCACTTTAATTTGTTTTTGTTTAAGAAACTCAACTATTAATCCGGCTGTATGTGAGGATGCATTGTAATGGTGAAACATTAGTCCTCTAACATTCAGTTCTTGTAGAATTTCTGGAAGACATTTAGTGGTATACCAGTTTGCTGTTACTGTCTTCTGTCCTTCCAACTTGATGGCTTTGACAAATCCCGTTTTTCTGAAGAAAACGGCATACATCACTTTTTTCAGTGCGCGTTGATTTTTCACCATTGTCGGCGTGGGATCACCTTCAAAGACCCATACTTTGCTTTCTTGATGTGTTGGAACGTCAAAAAACGGTATGTACTTTTCATTACCTGTTACAATTTTAGAAATGATGTGGTGGTCACCATAATTTAGCAATTTAAGAGTTTTTTTACTGATTCTGACACCTTCCTCTTTTTGGTGCTCAGTTAGATTATGGGGAACCCAACGGCAAACTACTTTTTTCATATGTAATTCTTCATGAATGGTTTGGTGTATAGCTGGGGATCCAATGTTAAGTTCCTTCTGTATCATTTGATAGGTACAGCGATTATCATCCATTAACATTTTTCGTATGGCAGACACATTATCCGGGATTACTGCCGACGGCGGCCTTCCTGTGTGTTCTTCATCCTGAAGAAAATTGCGACCACTTCTAAATTCTCTAAACCATCTGAATACAGTAGCACAAGCTGGAGATTCATCACCCAATGCTAATTGCAACCGTTGAACGCATTTTTGATTTAACCCTGCTTTAAAATCGTAGAAAATTATAGCGCGAAAATGTTCTCGCGTCAACTCCATTTTCTCTTCTGTTTAAAATTTATTCTACGCTAAGCAAGTTGAAGTAAGTCAGTAAAAAATAATCTTCTGTATTAAAATACTTTGTATTTTAAAATTAAACCGTTATTTTTATTTTGTGAATTCTTGTCTGCGCGTATCTCAAAAATTTCAAGAGTAACCCTCGTATTTTATTTTTTGAAATTTGATAAATCATACCAGAATTCAAATTCCATTGATGTATTTTGCTTATATCTTGATAATAAAATACTCAAAACACTGTTTTTAAAGGAAGAATTCCAATGGTGCTGAAAAAGTTTCATTATTTGCCAAAAAATAGTTTTAAGTGAAAAAAAAAGAAACTTGTATAATTGTATAATTTATATGACTGATATCCATAATTCCTTAATTTTTGCATTTATGAATAGAGGTATAAAAAATAGACTTAAAAATTGATAGAAAAAATAAAAAATTGACATTGATATTAAGAATTGTTTTATTTGTTAAGGCAATTTTAGATTATTAGTGCTTTGATTAGTAATATGGAGAAGAATAAGTTTTATATTATGCACATACAGAGTCCTATAATAAGTTTTACTTTAGAATAATTGAAAATATATATTTTAAATTTATACTTTCATGTTTTTTTTGTTTCTCTCTCTATGTGGTATATATAATTTTAATTCTTTCCTCCAATGACTTTAAATTTTGAATTTAATTAGAAATTTTAATGAAAACTTTTGAAAATTACGATAGGTGCCTTATAATTTCCTGCAATTAAAAAGTATTTTCAGTAAAATATTTTTTTAAGTATAGAGTTAAGAAAATATATGTAATATTAACATATTCTAATATAGTTTAATAATTAAAATAAATTTTCTATACAAATTTATACTACATTTTAATTAATTTTTAATATTTTTCTTGATAATACTGAAAAAATCTAATAACTTAAAAAATACATTCACACATCAGCAGATTGTGTTTACAGTTATTGGTTTAGAATTGCCATAATTGTTTACTTTGAAATTTCAAAATTTTTATTTTCTTTTAGATGCTGTTAAAATGAATGCTGTTTTGACCAATTTTATTGAAATAATGCTAAATATCCAGCATGAAAAATTGTTCACGCCAAGCATAAATTAGATTTCTAAATGAAATGAAAAAAATTGTATAAAATGTTATATTCATATGATGTTTTGAATTCAATTTAAAATTCACATTCTGTTACTATAATTAAGTGCTTATAACACTATAAAACTTATGATTTCTTAAACACATTAATTTCATACTCTAAAATAGAAAGAAAAGAGTATCTACCAACTTCAACGAAAAGTGTAACTACCATAACCAGTGTGTTACTTCATGAACATTTTCTGTCTCCCAAAAAATCAGCAATTCGGGCATCGTGAAAGTAACCAACTACTGAAGTGGAATTCTATTGAACTATTGAAGTGAAATCAATATTAGATTGTAATAAATATTAATACCCTTCTTCACTCACTAAATATTCCATGCATTCTCCAGTGGATTCCTGAACATGTGGGTATTGAGGGAAACGAATGTGCAGATGCCCTTGCAAAAGAAGCACGAGATAAAGAGCAACCTCGAACAGTCACCTGTACAGACTCAAATGCCGTTGCCCGGCGAAGAATCTATGATCAGCATTTTGACAAGGCAACAATCCCTGATCTAGACTGCCCAAGAAACCTCTCTTCCACAATAGCTCGGGTGCGTACTGGACATTTCAAGGGCATGAAGATATGGTATTAAATCCTATCCCAACTGCGAGCACTGTCCTCAATCCGAACTAACTCCAGATCATGTCTTAAACTGCCAAGCCATTATCCGCTCCCTCTTCGAACTAGGAGCTCCACCAATTGAGATCCTCCATGGCCATCGGGCTCCAGAACTGGCAGATCTCATTAACAAGACTTTTGGTGGACTGCAGACTTTTTTTTTTTTTTTTTTTTTTTTTTTTTGCACTTCACACTTACTCATAGACATGACAACAACAACAATGAATTGTTTCTTTTAAATAAGCTGTTTGCATAAAACAGTTCAAAATAATATTACCTAATCTATATTTGAAGACTGATAATTTAGAAGGAGTTAAAATGAGTATTAGATAGAACCCAGAAATAAAGTGGGAAAATTACATTTGTTTCTAGAACCTACTTAATTTGAGCATTATACAAAATTCACAAATATTTTAAAAACTTATAATCCAGCAATGATTAAATACGATTTGTGGTTTAAAAATGAGGACTTCTTGTAAAAGAATATTCTTTTTCTGAATTATCAATAATTTTAAACGACTTTTAAAAGATTGTTTTGAATTAATAGAGTTTTGAAATACTAAATACAACATCAAAATCTTTCTAGAGAGATCACCTGTTGACATTATTTATTGTCTCTAAAAATACGAAGTCTTACAAAAAAACCTAAAAGATCATGCTTAGATGCACAATGTGTAACTGGAATATTTATCTTTTACAATATTCAATCTACAAATGTAATCTCTATCGAAAAGAATATTCAATAAGTAACATAAGATTAATAAGCTAATGCTTATTATGGGAGGATACACGCATAGTTTTCAATGTGACGATACATAATTTTATGATTTATAATAAAACTAGCATTTAGAAATTGCAAGAATAGTGCAAAATACGTATATAAATAAAATACACAATACTATTAAATAAGCATATTATATACATATATATTTATAATTTAGGGAATATATATATGCTATACATTTGTAAGGACTGTTTCTAGAAAGAACTTAAAAACACTTCATATGTATTCCTATTGTGTGCAAGTAACTTACCTGTTTAAATATGGTTTGCTTGTAACTCAAGAGTTTTTACACACAAGGGCTAGTTAGAACTGAATCTGGTGTTAAAGGTAGATTTTGAATCACAGCAAACATCAACCTGTGGTGGAAGTTGGACCACTGATCCATGGAACCGAAGCCAGAGATCTAATCATTTGGCTGCGAGTTCGGAATATTTACCAGTCAGCATTCTTCTCATTTGAATCCTTGAGGGAGAGAATTGCATTCGTTTTCGAATAATTCTCTATTTATCACTGTTCCATGAAAATCTGTCAGGATCTAAGGATCAAATTAGTGAATATCATTGTAATTAAGAAAAATAAGCTTGATTTCTCAGGAGATTTACAATACATCTTCTGCATACCAACCACTTTTTCTGATGTGTGAAGAAATAAATCTTTAGTAAGGGTTTTTATTTGGATGTTTTCCGGATTTCTTCCTATATGACGCCTTCATATCTTGATGATTATAAAAATAACACAAAATCATTCTCATGTTGGAAGTTTATCCTACTTATTAAAACATATCTATGTAGCTACTTAGTTTTATTAGTTTTTTTTTCACCAAAGAAGAATATTTTTAAATTTTTTGCAACATAAGAGAACATCTTTGTGATTTGTAATTATCGGTGCACATTGATATGGTGCTGAAATAGTATAAGTAAAAATAATTTACGTCAACACTCTTTGTTTTGTTAACATTTGGAGAATTTTGTATACCTTGATTTTTCAGTTCTAAATCAAGAGAACTGTAGAGTAAGTTTAATTTAGAGAGAGTTATAGGAGTTGGGGTTCTCTTATAGACTAAGATATCTTTAAATGGTTGAATATTTATAAAATACAGATATAAGAAAACACAAATATCTTTTAAAAAAGTTTTATTTTCAATATCGACTATAATACAGAGCTCTTATTTTGCAAAAACGAAACACTTAAGCGTCTCATATGAAATGGAGATAACACGTCTGACAGCAATCTTTGAAAATTATATGAACTGCTAAATAACATGCCAATAAAATACACCAAAGAATTTTTGATTGCATACTTTTAACTTTACAGAAGAAGTAATATTGGTTAGTGTTATAAGTAAGAACATATGAAGAATCGTTTTTCTTCAAAAATAATATACATTTCATGTGTCTCTTTTACAAAGAAAATTAATAACTTGTGATTTTAATAAAGATATTAAGTGAAAATCAATTCCAATCCATCTCGATAAAATATACTTCAAAGAACGGTGTCCCACGTGATATCTTACCAATCTTCCATACATGCGAAGATTGAATTATACAGTACACGTAGCTTTTGACTAGAATATATACTTACACGTAAACGTGAAATTAATTAATATTTATCCAGGATGGAGAAAGAGATTCATATTAAGTACAATTGCAGGAGGCAGCATAAGATTTTCTTGTAAACAAATTGTGATTCAATCAGCCCATGAGGAATAAAGTAATTTGATCATTAGAGAAAGATAATCTAATAATTCATTTTACAAAGCATGTGGTATCATAGTATTTCAATGACTTAGCACTGTTGCAGAGTTGGGCATTGAACTCTATCATCGTAAAAAATGATATTTCTGTTTACTTACTTAGATATTTAGGTAATATCACGGACTTATAAATATTTTTCTAATGAAAATTAAAAATCTAAGTTTAAGTAAAAATTAAGTTGCTAAACCACTTCCATACATAATGAACCTTTTATTATCATTCAAATTTTAAACAATTGTCTAAGAAAATTAAATTTCCAACAGTTTTAACCATTCATTAGTCAGTTTATTAGTACTATTTAAAAACTTATGCTCAGCCATAGCACAAAATATTTTCGTTAATAGATTAGTTATAAATAACAGAATACTTTCCTTTTCAAGAGCAAAATACAATAAAATAACACAATTTTTTAGTAGTTGAACCTATTTCAAATGGTTCATCAATTAGCTGAAGTTTCTCGAAGGAAATTAAACTTCCAAGCAATACTGATATTGGAAATTATTTTCCGTAAATGATTTACTGGAGTCGGTTTTTCATGAAAATTATTTCATGTCTCAAGTTTTATAGCAATATGTTGCTTCCTCCAGTAGAATAGAAATGTCACTTTCCTTTTCAAAAACCAAAGATTTCAATTCTATGAAAGATTTCAAACCTTACTGGTACATTCGACCAACAAGAACGTCTGGCATTTTTTTGGCCAAAGGACCACATGCCTTTTGTTTTGCAAGTAGCACATAGTAATGTTAATTGTTTTGTAAATTCGTATCATGCAGTTATAAAAGAATGAAAATATAAATTACGTCATAAATGTGATGTTTTTACAATCACTAAATATTAAATGTAATCCGAATTAAAAAATTTCTTCAAATCAATCTATATATATAACCAAAGTCCTCAACCATTGCAGATTAATGATTTTGAATAAGAAAAATTAAATAATTTTCTTTGTTCTGAGTAAATGGATTTTAATTTCCAGTATTTTATTCTTAGCATTTTTAGTTATTCAATAATTTTGATTTATATTATATTAAGGACTAGAATGCAAGTTTGACATAACAGCAATTTCATTGAGAAGTAAACGATATTTTAGGTACTTCTGGAAAAATCCCAATATCGGTCAATATTTCGTTTTAAACAAAAAGAGCAAAATACGATTTTGATCCACTAAGTATAAAATTTATTCTTTTTAACCAAATTTGAAAGAAATTTTGATGGATCGTATTTGAAAAGGTTATTTTTTTTATTTAAATATTCATGAGCATCTTATAATATAGTAAGCAAAAATTTTTTTATGTATAAATTTAATCCTGTTAACCATTTGAAATTGGGATCCAATCAGTTCTTATGCATATATATTTTTTTAATTTCTAGTATTAAGTGACGAAATAGACAGATAAAAAAAACGTTTTTTACAGTTTAATATGGGATGTAAACATTTTCATAAAATTGGTTACCAAAAAAATTCTTAAAATTTGCTTTTATTTTGAATATTGTGGAATTAGATTTTTACTTATATTGAAGAATGATATAAAAATATATACATGAAAAAGAGAAACCAGAAGAGCTCTTATGTATAGTATCTATATTCGTATTTACAACTTGAGGAATTTTTTTTATTTGAAAATTTTGAAATTTCTAATCTAATAAATTTAATATATTGGAGTATTCTGGATCGTTATTTCCATTTTAAACTGCCTCCACTTGAGATTCATACACAAATTGTTCAAAAAAATTTGCTGCTATGTATTTTGCTTAGTAACACTGCCTCTTACAAACATAATTAACTTCATATTAATAAACTTATTGAACTACAGCTAATTATTTTTTTTTTATATTTGTGTCAACATCATACTGCCATTTGGAAATATTTCATAACTAAAACTGAAGCACTCTTCTGAAAATATTTTACACATATTAGTTACACTAACTAATAAGACACTTGACATTCATTAGAAAATTACGAACTGAAATCTCTAAAACAAAGTGACAAGTCACATATTTTCTTAATATAAAAGTTTATATTTGTTTTTTGTCTTTCTGCACGTTTGATTCATACTTAGTTTTTCGAAGATAATATCAACTACATTAATTTGAACTTTTAATATGCATTTCTGTTGAGAATGATTTCGAATATCTTTCATTTGGAAAAAAAATTATTTACATTTTCAACATATTGAATGATGGAAAATGTGTAATGTCATCATGAAAGGGGTATCGTGGATTACAACTCTTTTCATTTCTATGTTTATTTCTTTGCTTAAAGTACAAGACTTGTCGCTATGTTCAGAGAAGAGGTAATATATATAAATACATTATACTTTCGATATGATTCAATGTTTGAATTCTTTATTTGATTAGGATCTTATAATTTCTAATACCACAAGAAGAGCTTAACTTTAAATTTCTTGTAATTCACTAATTTGTAACTTTCTTATTTGGTGTTGAATAAATATTTAAAAGTTACGTTACTTTAAGAATTTAATGCTTAGTAAAAAATTTTCAAAATTGAAGCAACTATTCAATAAATAGTACTTCATTACTTCGTAATTTTTTTCATTAATTGAAATCGGCATATCGAAAGTTATATTGTATAACATTGATCCACATTTCGAGCATACTTTAAAAAAAGCTCCGAAGTATCTAATATTTTACATTAATCGTTAATTTATTAATTATTATAGCAAGATGATCTATTTGGCAAATTAAAGAGTGTTAGGAGAAGTATTGAAATGGGAGAAAACCATGTGGGGGAAAAAAATCACAACTACTCAGAGGATCGAGATTTCATGCATCTCTATATAAGATTCAGAAGGTAAATTCGCAGATCACTAGTATTTTTCTTCCTACTGCTACAAAAATCCCAAGTAACCTGTTGTTAATGTCAATGATCACAGCTTAACAAAACCTGATTAAAATGAATGACATTTCATATATATATCAATTTCTGCAAGTCTCATTTTTTTAATGATGGATACATGATTAATCAGAAAAAAATGCTTTTTTGGTAATAATGAAACAGTCGCACACACGCTGATTCATTGGCACTCTGCCTGTGCCTCGAGCTCTCATTTCTTTTTCACGCTCACGCGACAATAGTCAGTCCCTGACAAATGACCCAGATATCACGCTCCGCCAGATGGCAGGCCATTTGTCAGATAAAAAAAAAAAGTTGACCATTTTTTTTCTTTCAGATGATTGATCAAACAAAAATCATTTCAACTTACATTTTATAAGTTCGCTAATTAAGCTTCCATATGATAGTGAAGTTCATTTAGCTTTTTAGTAGGAAATCAAAGACAACAAACAGTCCATTTTCATGAAATCACAGCTTAGCAACTGCAAATTTAGGAAACTAATGTATAATGCCCGGGTCAATCGCACTTTTTTTAAAACTAAACTAATTTCTGTTGGGAGAATTAGGAATGTTTCTTACTGAAATTGAAGATAATTTAAACTAAAAATTGAACTTGATAGAAGCCATCTTCAGTTTTTAATCATGTTTTACAAAAATGTCACATTTAAATACAAAATGGGAATTGTATTTACACACTGATAGAGCTTAGTTTGTTGTAAAAATTAAGACTCCTGCATTTTGAAAAAGAAAATGATATTAATAAAATAGGAAAAACATTGTACTGAAGTAATTGCAGGTAAGTGTTTCATAAATGTCAAGTAGGAACATAAATCTCATGACTTGCATGCCATTATAATCGTAAAAAAGAAAATGCTTCAACTTCGGACTGACTCTTGTTTCAAACATAATTCTGCATTCTCTAATGTTTCTACCTCATGGTAGGAAAATAGCTCAGACGCAGCAATTATGTTGCTTTTACACTCCATCATTCAAACTACTTTTTAGGTCATTTCTTGAGAACTGCCCGCTTTTGTCCCAGAGGAAGCACGCGGTGCGGAACAGCGTGCGAAGGAATCAACGTGCATCTTGGCATTGTCCATTACCGCCGATCCGAAAGACATCTACTCTCAGCTGGCTGTTTGTTGCAGTTGTCTAGAAAGAAATGCGTCCCTCAGAGACGCCTCCTCCCCTGTGCATGGGGTGACGTCTCTGACCACCAAGGGTGGTTGGGGTGGAAGATCATCCTCGACGTTCGAAATGACGACGACTTCGCTGAGGGGGTGAGCGTCCTCATTAGCCGGAGCGCTGTCCGTCACTGACGTCAGCGTTGTCTTCGTGGATCCGGTCTCCGCGACGGCCATGTTGTGGGTGGTGTTGTTATTGGCTGGGGTGGGCGCACCATCAGCGGCGACACCGTCACTGGCGACGCTGTCGCTGCTGCCACTCTGGCAGCTGTGGAACTCTTCCTCGTCCGGTGAGAAGCGCTTTTCCTCGCTCTTGGCGAGCACGTCGGCGGTCATCTCTGCCGCGGAGTAGACAGCCTGCTGCTGGCTGCACTTTTCCGGCGCGTTCTGCACATAGATGATGCGGTTGAAGGCTCGCCACCTCTTGAAGAGCTGCACGTACATCTTGCACTGGACGTACATGAAGACAAGTCCGCCTGTGAATCCGATCGCAACCACGATCAGCTTAGTCCAGAAGGGCCACTCCAGGACGCCCGTCCGCATCTCCTCGGCAGTCCGGTCGATGAGCACGTACAAGGACCACACCACGCACGTGATGGCTACCACGTGGAAAGTAATGGAGCAGAGAACCTTGCGCTGTTCCACGGGGGACATCTCCAGCTTCTCCCACTGCAGAGGAAAAGAAAAGGAGTGAGAGAACAAGTAAATGAATCTTCAATCATTAGTTGCGGCTCTCATTAACGCCTCGTGTTGTTCGGATATACAACCATCAAATTACATACAGTTGAAAAAAATACAATTTTTGCTGTTTTAATTTTAAAATTAAAGGAGCAATTCAAGGCTTCAAATTATACACTTCATTTTGTGGTCTTTCATATTTTTATATTCAGTGGTTCTTCATATCCTCTAAAACAAATTTATTAATGCATGTTAATTTAACAACTGTAAATTATGTTTTTATATTTTTCTGTTAAAGAACTAGATTTTGATTTTATTTTTCATATTAATATAAAGAAATGATGAGATATATTCAGCATATCAGACATTGCTCTCGATAATAGCTATTAATGCAAACAGAAAAAACTTAAGTCAATATAATAACATGATTAATAATTCTGAATTAAATTGCTGCTTAATTACATTAAAATACAAAGTAATTACAAATAATTGGTAAAGTAGTGTCGCCTTATAGATTTCAATACTTTATGCCCATCTGTACGCGTTACTAGCCCATGGAAAGATTTTAAAAATTTTGCATCTGTAATCACTTTATCATGATTCAAAAGAGCAGAGTTAGTGAAGTGATGATTTAATAGACAAGGAAAATAGTCTTTCATTCCTTATAGTCAAAATCTCTTGCGATTACAGTTTGGGATTTTTTTTCTTTGAGGAGATAAGTTTTTTATATCACGGAGAGGAAAACGTTCACCGAATTCTATTACCTCGTCACAGCAGTACTGATGAAGATTGACATGAATATGCTCATAGGTTTACGAGTCAAATTTAATTATCATATGTTTTTCAAATAATACTACAAGAGAAGAGTACATAGAATATTTGTACTTGCGTGTATTTAATTTTAAAATATGGTTTTTCACGCATCTTTTATATTTTTACAGATTATCAAAATTATCAGTTTAAAGGTAAACACTCCTCAAGCCAATTATCTATTACATCTGCTTACTCTTGTTTAATTCGCAACATAAAATGCTTTTTCTGAGCAAAAACTTTACATTTTTTTTAGCAGATAAACGATTAGCCTCCTAATCCTTACATCCTAAGAAGCACTGCACTTTTAACAGAAATTAGTCCTTTCATTTTTTTTGAGTCACTTGTGATATTAATTAATAATACGCAACCTATGGCCAATAAGTGAGGTTATCTTGTCATTCGTTGAGCTCTCAAAATTTTATTGACACAATTTGACAGAAGTAATCAGAACTAAACAAGAATTGGTTAGCATAGTTTTTGAAAAGTGTAAAACACACGCGCTACTAATAAACGTCTATAAATTACTTACAAATATTAAGAAACATACATACAGTCATGATACACAAGATTTCAAAACACTTATGACATTACATTAAGTAATTTATAACTGATCTCCTCAAATGAAATACAAAAATGTTACTTAAGATGGTCTTAAATTATTTGTATTGATTAGAAATAATGAACCTGAATTTTATAGAATATTTCTTGTTTACAATCGGAAGTAATAGGCTTATTAGTTTTTTAGCCGAAAATTCATAAAACATTTACAGTATAAAATATAAAAAGCCAAAAATTAGCATATTTTTAAAATTTTATGGATATCCACATTATAAAATCACATATCAATATTAAAAATACTTTGAAAACTCAATTATTACAAAATCCCGTAGTAAAATTTAAATCTGTTTTTTTTTTTTATGAGAAACCATCTTTAAGAATTTCCCTTTATCAAATTTATCAAATCTGCTCTTTGCCTCATTTTAAAAGAAAGCATTAAAAAAATTGAAGTAAAGAAAATAATAGAAAACTGTACAAAGTATTATTGACAAGCAAATATTTATCAAGACAATATTTATCTGTCCCAATACTTCTTTCAAATATTATTGAAATGAGCTTCTTTGGAAAGCATCTTAAAATAATTATTTTTAATAGCTGTCAAGTTTATAGGATTTCAGTGATTTTGAAAAAATGTGCTAAATCATTTTTAATCAACCAGCTATCAATCAACTCTAAAAGGAAGAAAAAGTAGAAGATGAAAAGGAGCAGAAATATAAAAGACTTTGATTTTATTTCTCAATAGAATAAAATCAAAGAGAAAAATAGCGGAATATATAAATAAATTTTGACTATAAAAGAAAAGAATGCGTGAAATCATGTAAAAAATTTAATATTTAAATTGCATTTTTGATTATACGATTGGTTTCCAGGAAATAAGCTTTAGGAGTCTAGAAATAAGGGGATAAACTATTTACAAACAAATATGACAGAAAATAAATAATAGATTGTTTTTAGAAAGAATGAAGGAAAACTGAATTCAGTGATTACTCTTATAAAATTTAATGAAAATAATATTAGCTTAATACATGCAAAATGTCAAAGTTTTAAATATTTTTGCTACATTGTTATGAAGATTTCAATTGACATCTTTGGTCAGTTAGAAATTAGAAAATGTTTGATAGAGAAATATTCAAACATTGGCATTTCTTAAGAGTCAACACACATTGGAATTAATTTTAGTTCCTATACTAAATTCTATCAAAAACTAGTAAACATAATTTAGAATTCATTAGCATAAGATATGAATTATTCATGGCAAAATCAGTTCTAATTTTAAAAACCACCTAAAGATGAAATGAAACTCGACATACAAATGAAATATTTTGTTATATAGTTTTTTCATTGAATATTTTTTTATTCTGCACTATAATCATGTCACTTAAACTGTGGCATGCATAGTTAATTAGGCTTGGCATTGCAAAATTAGACTCAATAAAACAAGAAGATTAATTATTTTCTGGGGTTTGGAAACAATATTTCTTCGAAGCACCAATCATAACTTTGATAAATATCTTCGAAGTGATAATTACGGGCAAATAGGAATGTCATATCCTTACTATGAGCCAAATAGAATATAAATTTTCACAGGTAGTACTAACGATACAGCATCTCTTATCAGCTGATGGGTGTAAGGGAATCTGTTAAAGCTCTGGTGGGAATCACAATGGTTGGTTAAGTTTTGGACGAACATTTGTTTTTCCTTAGTGACATAAATGCATTGAATGCAAATGGCTAATGTTAAATATCCAAGAATTCAAGAAAAAACAGCATTTTTCTGATAGAACTTTACGATTTTCTTTTTTACAATGCCAATTTTTTTATAACTGCCAAATATTTAGAAAACGTGCAGATTAGAACCATTATACCTTTAATTCATAAACACATTTCTAAGAGGTAAAAAATAGATACATAAGCTGCAGCAGTTTTCATGCAAGGTTGATAGGGTATTCTGGAGAAATGTCCAAACCTAGACAAGCTGCGTCAACAGTCTACATGAATCTGTCTGACGTAGGCAACTGGACAAAGGTATTCCTTTTGTAATTTTGAGTACAATTTGCTAGTTAAATTAAGCATTAAATTATCTCCATTGACGCCGAATCTTATTTGATTATTGACAGGTAATTGGTCATTGATGAAGGCTCAGTTTAAAAACAATAAAGCTTCAAATGATTATTAAAATAATCCACACACACAAGACACGAATATCAATAACATCTTTGATGAGCTCAGTAAATTTCGTTGACCCTTATAAGACTTGTGGTCGTGAAACTCTATACAATGTAAATTTCAAAATAATTTTACGTGTTTTTAAAATTTTTCTTGTTTTAATAATTAAGAAAGGTATAATTAAGTAAAACAGCTTTAGGATTTTAAGGAAATAAGACAAAAATCTTAAAACGAAGAATTCATCAACAAATTCACTGTTAGTGGTTTTTCTTTCACCGAGAAGTTCTCACGGCCAATAGAACATTTAAATAAAATTAAATGTCAAAAAACAATAAGCAATCAAATAATTCTGTTGAATGTAGCATATTTTTATCTTTACAAGATGATTTTTTAATGCAATAAAAAGGTTTAATTTAAAGTAAGCAATTGTTGATTTCTTTAATGGATGTTTGATCAAATTTTTTTTCCTCAAATTAAGAATATTCCAATAATAAACTACAATTTAAGTTTCAAATCATTTTGTCAATACCGATAATTTGGGCACATTAAAATAAATATTTCATAAATTAAATCATTTCAATATATTTTTGAATTTTTTAAAACATATTTGCATTATTTTTCTCAACTCTAGACGCTTAATCTTACATTTGACACTATTTTGTATATCATTAAATAAAGTCTACATTTGAAGCTAATAAAAATGTGTGTATACTAATAAAAAATGTGATACAAAAATATAAAATGTATTATATTGTTGACTCAACAACAAAATCGGAATTTGTATCACTTTAGATTATTTATCGATGTAGGGAAGTATATTTTAGTCATCTGCTTAGAACTTTGAAAATAGCATGAATTTTTTCTTTGGTGATTCTTTTCAATTTGATTGAATTTTTCAAGATAATATTAAAGATAAAAAGTAAAAAGATGTAAATAATCGAGTCTTGTAAATAGCCATATGTATTTAATTGCATACAGAAAAGATGACTAATGTTGCTTATACATTAAAAGTTATTGAAATTTATACATTAATTCCTTTTTTTATGTGAAAATAGAAATATTCTGTTATTCTTACTCAATAATTTAAGTCATTTGCTCGTAATTAAAATAACAGCATTTTGAGCTATAACTAATAGGATGCGTCAAATAATAATATTTGCTTTGATTTGATCTTTTTCACATGATTAATAAAATTTCACTTTGTTTCGGAGATTTATGGTGAGTCCTAACCCAAATAACTAGAGTAAAAGTACGTCTTTTTGTGTTAAAATATTTGTGAGTAAAATATGTACCAAGTTTTCAATATTTAAAACAATTAAAGGTAGATGTAGCTAGATGCATTTTTAAGGGTCTTTCCTCTTTCCGAAAACACATGGGAAGCCAAGACTTATAATTGGACATTTAGTTTTTAAGAAAAGAGGATGCAAGAGTTGAATCCAGGGCATTTGAGTACGGATTTATTAATAGTTCAGCTGTTGAATCATGGCATTGATGGATGTTATTTGAGAAGAAACTATACCAACCTTCCGGAAAGGTTTGATCTTGGTGTGCATGATGAACTGGAACTTGCAGAGTTCGCAGCACCTCGTGTCCGAGCTCTTGATCCACTGCTGGAGGCAGGACTGGTGGACGTAGCGCAGAGAGCCGGCGCAGTAGCAGGGCGAGATGAGGGGCAGCTCAGCGTCCCCCTCGCAATGGCAAATGCGGCAGATGTCCACGTTCCCCCCCAGGGAGCTCGACACCGTCGATGGCTGCGACGAGTGGCGACGATCCATGCGAGGGCACGTCGGGGACCCAGGACTGAAGGTTTCGTGCTGAAACAGAAGAGACATTTACTCATTCAAGACATCCTTCATAAAAATAACATATCGATAATTCATAAACAAATCATTTGGGATGACAAACTTCCTTTA
>JAPDSC010075091.1:4698-15635 GCA_026290005.1 Latrodectus geometricus | reverse complement strand
AAAATTCAAAAAAGCAAGTGGAAGTAAAATATACATTACAAGCTTACATTATGTATGGACAAACGAGACTACAAAGCAAGGACTATTATTTTTGTCTTCTTATGAATATGAAACTGAAATTTCAAAATTTTTCCTTGAACTATAAAAAGAAATATCTTTCATAAATAAAATTGCAAAATATCATAAATTTATATTACTATTGTTAATTTCAAAATGGCAGAAAATTTTTGCAGTAGATGTAATTTTATTATATTTAGTGTTCCCTAAATCTCAAATTCCTACCTTTATAAATAAATTTTATTGCTCGATACCATGTAAGATACAACTTATTAGCAGTTATGGATAAGATTTTGGAGTCTAGATTGAGTGTAGAATACAGCACCACTTATAACTGGTAAATATTCAATACATGAACATTTTATTCATTTTTAATTACTTCGTTGTAAATATACGAACCAGAATTACTGAGAAGAAATCCAACTTCCAGAAGAAAAATGCATCTATTACTTATCTATATGCTGGTTTAAGAATAAGTACTAATGCATACTCTAAATTACATTTGTTTACAAAATATAGTTTGAAAATACCTTATTTTTACATTAATTTATGATGAAATGATGCCTAGAAAAAATTTTTAAGCTTTGATTTTTTTTAATTTTAAGTGAAATTTGCGGTAAACATATATGTTATGGGTCTTATTCTTGATCTGATTTGATTTTTTCACTTCTGTTTTATTTTATGGAGAGTAATGAAGTATAAAATTAAGAATAGTTTGAAGCATTGACACACTATTCTTAATTTCATGCATCGTTATTCACAAATATTTGATACAAACATGTTTGTGGCCACGGGTACGCGTCATTGAACTACTAGTTTTGATTGTAAAGTTAATTTCTTTTTAATGTTTATTACGTATCATAGTATCTAAACAATAATCAGGTTATTTAAGCATACTAATAAAAAATCAGGTTATACGAATTAAAATAGAACAATGTAAAGTGGCTACTAAATATATATTTAGAAATGTTAAGCAATTACTATTTTTTATTTTACCAAAAATTGAAATATTATAGTTTGTCTGTGGACACGGGTATGCGTCATTAAATTACTAGCATTGATTGTAAAATTGATTTCTTGTCAACGTTTACTACGTATTCTAGTATTTAAAAATTAATCCGGTTATTTAAGCGTAAAAATGAAAAAATCAGGTTATAAGAATTAAATCAGGACAATGTAAAGAATATTCCAAAAATGTTTTGAAAAATTAAATTATTATTTTTCTTATCAAAAACTAAAATATCAAAGTACATTTTTATTTCTAGAATACAGGTTTTTTTGGAATATAAAATTTCGAGATTAAATCCTTAATTTTAAGTAATAAGCTATCATAAATTAATTAGTCACGTCTGAATGGTCTGAAAAATTTTTAAGAAATCTTAAAGATTATTAGCTGTTTTAAATTATTGATTTACCCAAATAAATGCAGATTTATAAAAGCAGGAAAATATGTATTTTCGTTTTTTGTACTGAAATGATGTTTACTTAAATAAAAAGGGAAATTTGCTTACTTGTCTTCTGACTTGTAGCGAGGCATGTTTGAAAGACTGGTCATGTTGGAAGGTCGGATGATGGTGATGTTGAATGTGGCTTTTAGTGCAGGCTCGTCGAAGCAAGGGAAGGCCCGACGGGCATCAGTCGGTTGAAACTGAGTTGTGGCCAACCACCTAAACAATATAATAAAGAAAATTAAAATATAATTCAAAATCACCTGAAATTGAAACAGTGATTAAATATGACTTGAAATAAAATATTAATGTATTGTATAATTTATTAAGCCATTGAAATATCATAATGTATACTATTTGTTGGCGATAAAAATATGGCAAAGTTAATAACAGTAAAATTGTAAATTATGTGCTTTAAAGTAAACCACAATTTGCTTTTTTTCTCAGGTGAGACAAATTTGTATCAAATAAGATAAAAGTGGTAACAATCAAGAACTATAGGTACAGAAAACTGGACCAAATCTTGAATTACTAACAGTTTGATAAAAATGAATATGTAAGATTATAAGAAATAATCCAATAATTTTTCTAAAAATATTGTTTTTTATAAAAATACAAGTACAATACAATACAAACAAAAAATACAGTAAAAATAACAACAAAAATAACCACAACTAAAAATTTAAGATTACATTAAGAATAAACGAATAGTGAATAGGTTGAAAACCGAATGAATGAGATTTGACTAGTTTCGAAACAAAATACTCAGTGGAACAATTATAAAATTTATTGTAAACTGAAATAAATATAAATATTATGGTTAAAATTATTAAATGAACAAAATTATTAATGCAAAAACTTTTAATAAAACAAATTATCATATAAATTAGATCACAATTTTCTAACTTAGAAAGTATAACAGAAAAGGAAAGGAAAGTATATAAATTAATGAAATGGAAAAGTCATTTGAATCTAAAATATGAGCTTATTTTGAAAATACATTAAGAAAGAAAATATTCCACACACAGAATTGGTGAAAAACATCGTTCTGTTGCCAAAAATCATCCTTCAGCTTTGAAAACTTGTGTACAGTGTAAGCATCATCATTTTTCTTTCTCTAATGGTAGGGATATTTATGAGGAAAAAATACAAGAAAACGGAGAATATTAACAAACTATATTTTGACTAAACTTTCAGCCTATTTGAATTAAAAGATTTTTACAGTATAAATCAGAATAATGTTCATATATCTGTATTAGATTATGCTTCGTAAAGTATTGGGAAAAAATTTTTGAAATTAAAAACTGGAAATTTTTTAAACTAATATTTTTAATTTATCTCCAATTAGATACATGCCTTTTCCATGAATTTAAAAGAAAAATGTGCGTACTATTATACGTGATTCTAAAATAATTTTGCACGTAAAATATTTTATATTTTTCAGAATACGAAACTTCACAATTTTTGCAAAAAAAAGGGTTATTGAAATTATGTTATTTATGTTTTATCCCTAAATATGTTTGATTAGGAAAATTATTTTTAAGCTTATAAATATAATTTCATTAAAATGCATTTAAAATGTATTTTCAAAAAAATGAATGCCTAGAGGAATATTAATATTTTTATCAAATCCAAAATTTTTCTGTCCGATTGTGGTCAAACGATTTTTTGAATTAGAAGACAGAAAATATTCAGATATTTGTTAAGCTTCCGATTATTAATTAAATTAATTATAGATCTAAATTTTTGGTAATATTAATATTAAGTCAATAAAAAATATGTATTATAAATATTTCAGTAAACGTCATATAAAGAGGAGACAAATTATTTAAATTTTGGAGTCAGAATTGCAAGTTAATGTGACACAGCTTTGTATTCAATCATATTCAAATTCATTATGCTTTCCAAAATCTGTATTTATTAATCAACAATTAGAACTACATAACACAAAACCCAGAAATATATACAAATATAATTTGTGTGCTGTAACTATATTTATAATTCATATACTTTATTAATTATTAATGATCAATACTTATAGTTCAATAAACAATTACTATTCATTTTGAAACATAAATATGAAGCTAATTTTGAACCCTCTCGCAAAATTCATTAGATAAATTAGTTAAATTTAATAACATCGTTATAAAAATGAGGAACTAATGCATGAAAGTATAATGAATTCTGATATATACGTGATTTATAAAAATCATCAATAGGATATTATAATAAATGCCAAAATGCATGTATACATATAAAAAATAATAAAAATTCAAATGCATCAACATAAAAATGCATTCCTACAATATTAATTCTGATTTTTTCATAATTTGCTTTGTATTCAAGAAAACTGCTACAAATTTCACTTGAAATTAAAAAAAAAAAATTCGATCAATAAAAAATATCAGAACTAAAAGAAAATGAATACGAATATATATTAAAATTATGAAAGAGTAAAATCAATATAAGTATGATGTATGTATACATAATTTTTCTCTTTGCCAAATGGTAGTCAAAAACACTTATTAACCCTTCTTTGCATAGTGGTGGAAATTTCCATCATAACCTATAATGCCCAAAAATTATATAAAAGAACAAGTTCACTTTAAGTTGATCGTGTTTGGATACCTTTTTAATGTCCATTGCATAAAAAGAAACATAGCTGTCAAAAATAAACAAGTGTCATTATCATTGAAACGAGCTTAAAGTTGTCTCATTCCGCTGTTTGTTGTAGTTGCAATAAACGTATGATTTCGTTTATAATTTTGTTTTATTATATTAAAGTTTCTATTGCTAAAAAATTGAAAATGAGTGGAAGAAAGGTTTGTAACACGTGTTTCTGTTATTTTCCTCTTTTATTTCCATTTAGTACTAAGCTAATGATCTAACTTTGGATGATGATGGAAATTTTTAGCATATTGTTTTTTGCTAAATTTATACTATAAATGTATACTAAGATTTTTTTAACCATTTTTCCTTTAATTTTGAACATGAATTATATCAACTTGATTTATTTCACCAATAAAGAAAAAATCATGCAAAGAAGGGTTAAAAGATTCATTTACTTTTTATTATAACTTCTACTGAAAATTTCACGATATTATTTTTACTCGGTTATATTTTATCGTCTGGAGAGTTTTAAGAAACAAATTGCTTAATACTTTGTTATGTAAAACATGAAACACAACTCTTTAAATTTTAAATAATTTTATTTATTCTGATACATATACATAGGAATCAGACATGAAAAAATAAAGTAATATAGTAAATGCACAAGATTTATTGCAACCTAAAGTGATGCTGTGAGATTATAGAGAACACATAAAAATAAATTAATTTGAATTAAAATATTTATTTTAATGAATACTTGTAATAATTTTAATCTAAAAATTTTAATCTCTAAAATTTTAAAAGTATGATTCTGAACGCATAGTTAAAAGAAAAAAAAGCACTATAATAAATGTAATTATTCATGAATATATAACTATTTAATAGAATGGTCCAGCTAACATTGTTATTTTTTTAAAATTTGAATATGTATAAAAATTTCATGGAGATATTTCCTTCAAATTATTTGGCCAAAATATTTTGTACCGAATAATTAACAAATTATAAATAAAAGATAATTGTTTATAATTTTATATTCCATGAAAAAAATTCTATCATTGTTTTTACAATCAATAATCTCACGTATTTATTGAATCGTCATCGAAAATCGAAATATATTAACTTCAACAACTCGTTCTAGAAAAATCAGCTAGTGCCCCCTAAAATTATTTATTGCCCTTTATTGCTCATGTCCGCCAAAATTTATGAAGCAATATTATTCTGGATAAGAAATCCATAAAAGTGGAAGCACACTTTTATTGTCAAGACTTTTTCATCATTATCATCTGTTAAGGACCAATAAAAGAATTTCAAAAGTCTTTTTTACGACATGTTTTCTAAAACTCTGATAAAAATTCAGAGATGTTGAATTGTTATGTTGTATCTTTTATCCAATAATGTTACACAATCGATTAATGAAACATGACACAGTTGCTCTAAAACAGAAGCAATCGTTATGAAAGAAATAGCATGCACTAATTTGTTTTAGTAAAATAAAATATATGTTTGCGTTATTTTTTCAGACTTTTATTTGATAACACGAGAAACAAAATATCATCTAAAAATAAATTTATAATAAAAAGGATTTTTTTTGTTAAATATTAATATTTTCAGATTAACAGTGATAATGAAAATAAGTACTGGCCTTTCAAAGGACTACAAAAATATTTTATATTACAAAAAAAAAAATTGCTTGAAGGATTTGAACAGAAAATGGTGCTTTACACAGCTACAGAAAACACCATAATTGTACACATTATATTATAGTAATGATTAATTTCAATTTAAGAATATTATTATATAATATATAGAGATATAATATTAAGTTGTTAAAATATACTGTAAAATATAAATGTTTTCAAAACTCTTAGCCATGTTTATAAAATCATAACCATAAACATAAATTTTTTTAACTATTCTTAACCATAATATAATTGAAAATGTAGAGACTAGAATATTTTCATATGATAAGTAAATCCTCCATAAACTTATATGAATAAAAACTATTTTAGATTGAGTAAAAAATATACATTGTTGTTACGTAATTATGTCTATTTTTAGTTCTGATTCCGATTCAGAATACAATTAACTAATTTTTTTTAAAATTGAACCATATAATCTTTGGCAATCACTCACCATAATCTCTACCTATTGTAAAAAACCATAATCCTTCAAAAGCGTACTAAGAAAATCCGTATTCAATAGAATGCAATCTATAAAAATTGCAATGTGAATCACGTAATAAAATCGTAATTAAGAGATATTAAAAGATGTGAATTATAATATTATGTTATGTGGATTTTAATATATGAAAATCCAATAGTTTCCATAATTTGATTATATATTAAAATTTTTTATTAAAATATGATATACCTAAAAACATAAATAGCGTATTATATATATTTATTAGAATAAACACAAAACAAAATTTGTTTCATAATGTTAAGATTTATTTTGAAGTTAAAACCGAAAATTAATACTTTAAAAAACTAGAAAACCACCAGTTTCTGAGCGAAAATAGTTTATACTAATGTTAATAGTCCACAAATCTACTTTTAATTCATAAGATAGACATTATAAAAAAAAATTTCTCACAGTATAATCTGATATTATTTAGTATCAAAAACGAAAATTCCTTATTCATGTACTAAAACATCAAAAATATATTTTGTGCGAATTAAAAACAATTTATATTGTTCTAAAATATAGGTGAACGAATTATAATTTTTCTGAAATCTGAGCAAGAATGGAAATTGTTTATTAAACAGTATTAAAGAATTCTTGAAATCTAAAATCTATATAGAATCCTTGACATAAGTACATTAATCTATATAAAATTCTTTTCATTAGGTATAAAAAATGAAGATAACATTCACTTGATATTAAAAGTTATCATTATTTATTTCATTTAAGCTGTCATCTCAAGTCAGGTTTCTTTATGTGGCTGCTTTACTTACGAGCAGTATACCGACATTTAATTTTTTTCAGAGATATAAATTGAAGGCAGGAACTAAAACTTTTTCTTTCCAAGGAACTTTTTGAAAAAAACAAATTATAATTTAAAAATCATTTGAAATGCATGAAAAATAAGATATATTAGTTTTAAAAAAGAAACGTGGTACAACTAGATGCTGTGGGTAAATTAAATGAAGCAAAATATAACAGTATAGCTATAAGCACTTAATAATCTAAGTCATTTATTACTCAATATCTTGTTAAGATAAAAAAAAATAGCGGTAATGAGTGTTTTAATTTTGAAAAAATCACGCTAATGTATTAAAGGAATACAAATGAAATTTACGGCGAAATTAATATAATTAAAAATTAATTATTTCAGTCTACAAATTAATTTGACCATTTTGGAGAAATTATTTCTAAAATTAAAATTTCTGATATAATTAATTACTAACACTAGAATAGTCAGGGATTAACAGAAGATTATTCCTCTAATTCTTAACAAAATTTAAATATCCACTATCAATAAATTTTCCAGTATATGTTTTCAAATTAAATTGATTTCATAATCTGTCTTATTAATTTCAAAATGCGTTTAATATAAAAGTCATATTAATTAAAATATTATTTTTAAGAAAAAGTTTCATATTGAGTGAGAGTAAACTTTATTGTTGATATTTTGAATCAAACAAATAGTAACTTTTTAATTCGATGACTAAAAGATATGAAATGAAAAAGAAGACACAAGACTTCAGGCCTTAATTGCTTTAATCTTTCTGAGAATTTCAGAAACGTAAAGGTTCAAAATTAAAATGCTCTAAATTAATAATAGCTTTTGTTGAAACAATTTATGCAATCGCAAATAAGAAAGTATAATTTTGAATCCTATGCACTATTTCATCTATATTAAGTTTCCACGTTTATTTTGAAACATGTTTAAACAGATGATGTCTGAATATTACTTGCAAAAAAGCAGGTGTTTCAATAAAAGAAATGCTTCGTTAAATATGGACATGCACAAAGACACAAAAGATTCGCTTAGCATATTTGTTTCATCATTGTTTTGATTTTAAAGACTGCGTAACGCAGTGTTTCTCAACCTTTTAGTATTCACGGCCCAATTTTCAATCATAATTTTCATCGCGCCCCCCCCTCCCCACCGCATACAAAAAATATATACAATAATAATGTATTTTGAGTATTTTGGCGCTAAACTTACACTACAACCTTAATTTTAAACTTTACAAATTACCAAGAATACCAAATTTTATTGACATTTTGCAACACCGATCCTCAGCATTGAAAAAACAAGAATTCTATGCTTTTTTATTGCTCTTGCGTCCCGCTATGTCTCGGCATTCTCACGGTTTCGCGAGAAGTTTGGAGTTGTCTGGAATTTGTCTGGTCAGCAAAAAATTAAGCTAGGAGCGTGTGCAGATGTGAACAAATGTTTTCTCATAGGGAGAAGGAGAAAGTTCTATGACGCCAATTTCAATTCCAGACAATCTCATTCGAGTTGATCCTTCTATCGCTATTGAATCTATTCTGGATGTGTATATTATATATATTTTCGTGCAATTGCAATTCACCGTAATAAATATTCACGGCAGCAGACTTATGCAGAATCATGGATAAATTTTTAAGCAGGCGTAAGCGAGCATTCGATAGACAAGCATCAACAAGTACACAGATAAGCGTGGTTCCGAAAATAAAATCAAGAAAATATTCTCAAGAATACTTAAATTTTGGGTTCACTAGTACTGAAGTAAATGAAGAAGAAAGGCCCCTGTGTATCATTTGCTCAAAAATGTTGGTGGCAGACAGCATGAAACCTAATAAACTTAAACGTCATTTGGAAATGCTTCATAATGAGTACGTAAACAAACCCAGAGAATTCTTCGAATTAAAATTAAAATCATATGAAAAGCAAAAATCATTGTTTAAAAAAACTTTGTCTGTGAACGAAAAAGCTTTAATTGCCTCTTACAAAGTTTCACATAAAATAGTCAGATGTAAAAAGCCTCACACCATTGGTGAAAAGCTTATTTTGCCAGCCGCGATTGATATTGTAGAAATTATGATTGGAGATAATTTTGCAAAACAAATGCAGTCTATACCTCTTTCAAATGATAATGTTGCCCGTCGAATTGCAGATATAGCTGAAGATGTAGAGTGTCAGCTTTTGTCGAAGTTGAGTTACAAATTGTTTTCAATACAACTCGATGAGGCAACAGATAGTAATAAAGATGCTCATTTCATTGCCTATGTTAGATTTTGTAGTGAGTCAGTAGTAGAAGAATTACTTTTCTGCAAACCAATAGAACTCAAAGCAACAGCACTCGCTTTATTTGCTATCTTAAATGATTTTATGAACGAGGCAAACATAGAATGGAAAAATTGCATCGGAATATGCACGGTTGGTGCTCATTCTATGTCAGGAAGATTCCAAAGTATTCAAGCACTTGTGAAACAAAAATCGCCACAGTGCGTCTGGACACATTGCATGATCCACAGAGAAGCTTTGGCTTCCAAAGAAATGAGTCCTGGTTTGAATATTGTGTTAACTACGGTTGTAACCGTAGTAAATTATATAAAAATGAGACCCCTGAAATCAAGAATCTTTTCCGCACTTTTAAAGACATAGGTGCAGTACATTCAGTGTTTATTTGGGTACAGTACATTCAGTGTCACTATTTTATTGCGAGGCAAGATGGTTATCACGAGGGAAATTTTTGCAACGTGTTTATGAATTAAGAGAAGAAATCGCCGTTTTCCTAGAAGAGGAAAACAGACCGGAAGCTGAGAATTTTCGCGATAGTTTGTTTGTGTTGAAATTGAGCTACATGGTCGACATATTCGAGAAATTAAATAACTCGAATCTTCAACTGCACGGTGCAAATACACATATATATTAATACGAGTGATAAAGTTAATGCTTTTTGTAGGAAATGGGAATTGTGGAGCAGAAATTTAAAGCAAGAAAACTTAACAATGTTTGCAAATTTGAATAATTGTATTAAAACTTACAAGGCTGAAGAACGACATGTAAAAGTTGTTTTGGTAACCATTGAAAATCATTTAGCAATGCTAGCAAAGAATTTTAAAAAGTACTTTCTTGCTGAAGACAAACTGATATCAAGTTACAAGTGAGTGAGGGATCCATTTCAAAATACTCCCGAAGGACTCTCAATCGAAGAGGAAGAAACCTTCATAGACTTCACAGCAAGCGGCGAAACCAAAAGACAATTTAGTAATAAATCACTCTTTGAATTTTGGGCAGGAGTGGATGATGAGTTTTCTGCACTAAAAACAAGGGCATTTCGCATTCTACTACCATTTTCAACATCTTACCTTTGTGAAACTGGATTTTCTGTGGTGGCTTCTTTGAAGACAAAATATAGAGCTCAGCTAAATATAGAAAAAGAACTGAAAGTGTCTATTTCTAATATTAAACCCTCCTTCAAAAAACTTTGCTCTCAAAGACAGGCCCAAGGAAGTCACTAATAATTATTAAATTTGTTTTAATTTAGTAAATTGTTTTAATTTAATAAGTTAATTATTAAATATGTCGAAATGTATTTTGTTTTGTATGTGTGTGTGTGTTCTTTCCTTTCAGTCACTTAATCAATTTTTTTAAATAACATTTTCTCTTGGATATGATCGCGCCCCGATATTAGTGTGCTCGCGCCCCCCTAGGGGGTCACGCCCTACAGGTTGAGAATCACTGGCGTAACGAACGAAGGCGTAGTTTCAAGCAAATTTTTAACAGTAGCTTTAATCCAAAGTTTTATTAAGTCAGCTCAAGATATTTAGCTCATGAAAGTATATATATATATATATATATATATATATATATATATATATATATAT
>JAPDSC010075087.1:0-17552 GCA_026290005.1 Latrodectus geometricus | reverse complement strand
TTGTCGCCCAAATGACATTTTTTGCACACGAGGGCTAGTTTGACCGAAGCCTACGGCTTAAAGTAGAGTCTGTATCACTACAAACATCCATACCCAAGGTGAGATTCGAACCTACGAGCTGTTGAGCCAAAGACAAGATAGCTAATCATTCGGTAATCAGCTCGGCTATATAAAATTTTTGAAGAATTATAAAATTACTTCATATATTCAAGATATCTAAATAATTTTTATGTGAATTCTATTGTATAGTCTTCTATAGAATACTTCTATATAGTATAGTATTATATAGTCTTCATATCAAAAATAAAAGTACTACCCATTATTTTTCAGAAAAAATCTGAAAAATGAGCTAAAAAATTTTATTACTTGTTTATATAATTTTTAATGTAACGTAAGATTAGAATAATTAATTAAAATAAACATCTTAAAATCAATTGTGAGTACAAGTACACTTTTTACAAATTGAGATATTTAGATTATCTTTAAAACTCACGATTAAAGAAGAATGTTATGATTATATTGGTGACAAAAATTAACCAAATAAAAAAATCTGTAAATATTATATATAAATATTGTAGCATTTATATATCTACCAATAACTATTTGAACACCTGTGATAGAAAGAAAAACTAGCTTTATTCAAAATTAATAGTTGGCAGAGACTCCATGAGAGGCAATTATAGCGTGAACCCTCCTGGACATACTTTCCACAAGTCTTTGTATTTCAGCTAGTGATATTGTTTTCCACTCGGCTTAGAGTACACATACAAATTCTATCACCGATTTTGGACGGGTTGTGCACCTTTTAATTAGACTATCTAACTCGTCCCAGAGGCTTTCGATAGAGTTCAGGTCTGGGCTCTGGGTAGACCAGTCCATTCTATGAACTCCATTGGCACCATTCAAAGCCTTGGTAACCTTGAAAAGGCCAACTGGTATTGTCGTCCTGAAAGCAACAGAGGTCAAACTGTAAAACTACCCCAACGTAGAAAGCGCATTGTTATCCAAAATGGTGCAGAAGGCATCAGCGTTGAGCTTACCATAAATGGGGATTAAGCGCCCCAGTCCATGCAGGAGAAACACTCCCAGACCATATAATTCCACCTCTGCCGAACTTGACTATTGGCAAAATGCATTCCGGCAGGAGACTTTCTCCAGGCAGACGTCAGACCAGAACCTGCCATCCAAACAGTAAAGGGTGAACCTTGATTCGTCGCTCCAAAGAGCCCGTTTCCAATGATCATAGGTCAATTCCGATGTGCTTTGCACCACATTAACCGAGCAGTGCGGTTGGACGTTGTGATCAAAGGCTTATGAGCAGCATATCACGACCATGAAACCCAAGCAGATGCTCTTCCTTACGGACGGTATTCATTGAAACAATACTCCCGGATACCAGTTGAAACTCCGTGGAGATAAAGGCCATCGGTTGGGTGCGGTTCTTCCGAATTTCTCTGGACAGCATTCGTCGGTCTGCCAACTCGGGGCACATTCCGACAATCACCGCTCACCTTCCACCTCTTAATAACATACGTCAATGTCAGTTTTTGGGTACTTCAGATCGCTAGATATGCAGACATTTTTGATACCCGATAATGATACCGATATTACAGATAGTGGTATTGTTTTCACTCTCTGCTTTGAGTACACATACAAGTTCTTTCCCCGATTTTGGTTGGGTTGTGCTTTTCTTAATTCGGCGATCCAATTCTTTCCAGAGGTTTTCGATAGGTTTCAGGTCTGGGCTCTTGGCAGGCCAATTCATTTGATGAACTCTATTGGCATCATACCAAGCTTTGGTTAAAGTAAGAGAGAGCTCCAATGTTAATGGCGAGATAATGACAGTGCTGTTTTCTGCACGATATATACCGGTGGAGGCCATGATATTAGAACCGCTGATATCGTCATTTGCATAAGTGTCCTAATACTTAATGGTAGACAGTGTATATATAAAAGATTAATGGGTATTTTTGTATTTAAAAAAAGCAAAACCTTGCTGCTTTTTAAAATTTTTGTGTGCGCTTGCTCGCACACACATAAAAATCTTACTTGAAAAAAATTTTGCGTTGGAAAAATGTATACGTTAAGCATATTTTCAGTAATAAAGACAGCAAATTGATATAATATAGACAGTACAAACCCAATTCTACAGCCCATATGAGGATTGTAACACCTAGTTATTTTCTTAAATGGCTTCTAGTCGTAAACACTATTTTACTTTGCACAAGTGTGATTAAACGTCTTTTTAAATCTAAAAGCGACAGGATTATGTTCTTTTAATTCGTATTTTACCAAATTTCTTATCTATGTTACTTTAATTCCTTATTAATCTGATTTATAATAATAAGATATTATAAAATGTTTAGATGTATCTTTTAAATATTTGAGGTGTGGTATACATATATAAAAAAAGATAATACAAATAAGCCAAAGTATTTGATAAGGTAATTTTTATTGTATGTAAAATTCTATTGGAAGCAGAATTATCCAATTAAATTATTATTGTTAATATATGAAAGACAATTCTTTCCTTATAAATTTTAAAGTTTTTTAAGCTATATATTTCAAACTAATCAAGATTACGTTTGCATGCATTTTAAAAAGAATGAAAAAGTTTCTGATCCTACTGTAAGAAAAGGAATTTGGAAAGAGTGTTACAAAGAATCACAACTAAATTTAAATCTATGAATGTTTAAAGAATAATTTTGAAAATTTGATAGCAAAAGACAATCTCTCTAAATATTCTAAATGACTTTCTACAGCTTAAGACTTTCTTGACACTAACGAAGATGTAGATACTAAATTAGAATGTCTAATGGATAAAAATACAAAACAAAGGCAGTTCATAAAATTTAGATTCATTTCAAAATGTTAATCAGTATATGACGAAACACTGATTGATTATATCATTGTATTTTGATTTGGACACTTCACTTAAATATCTTATTAACTTAAGTATCGTATCGTGAAACAAATCAGTAACAGCTCCACCATATCGTAAACAGCTCCACCATTTGGATATGGACAGACGCACCGCTCTACGTCATTAACGTTGATGCAAGTTCCACCATTTTTACATGAAACTTTTTCCCTTCTTTGGATTCTACATGAAGAAATAGTTAAAAGTAAATCAAACATAGTGTTTAAAATATTTAATCTTTTAGATTACATATTCTAAACCCTATTTTATAAGACATGACAGTTTAAAATAAAAATATATGAGAATTCGAATCAAATACGCGTACTAATTAAAATGAAAATATCAAAACAAATATTAATCCAACTTTTTAACGCTGGACAAAACATAAGATTGTTTAATTTATGAAAAAAATATTTTAATTCTTAAAAATTATTTTATTTACATGATAAAACTTTATTTAAAAAAATCATAATCACTTACTTCTCTCACACGTTTTCCCAAAGTAAGGGGGAACACATTTACATTGAAAATTTTCATCCGCTACATTGCACGTTCCTCCATTTTTACATGGATTTTTAAAGCAAGAGTCTACCAGATACGTAATAGGACAAATTATAAGTTACAATAATAATTGAGAGAGCAATTTGATATAAATTTAAAAATACATAAAAAAAATACAGTAATTTCAAACTTTAGTAAATTGGCGCATTTAGTTAAGAAATTTGAAAGTACATATTCATTTAGCACTTCAATTTTGGATTTAAATGCTCAATACACGCGTATTTAAATTAAATAAAACATATTTTTACAACTTGTAATATGATATATTTAAAAAGTAATGAAAGAATTCGATATACCAGCAAATTAATTAACCTAACAAAGATTACTCTTAAGAGGGTAAAGTGCAAGTGAAACCGGGGAATGATTTTTTTGAAATCTTCTATACGGATTGGGGTTTGCGACAGGTAGACGTTCTGTCATGTTTACTATTCAACTTGAACCTAGAAAAGGCTATCGCAGCATCTGGTCTCTCAGCAAGAGGAACCATCTACCAGAAGACTTTACAAACCCTGATATTTGCTGATGGCATCACCTTGATAGGTGCATACAGAAAATATGTTGCAGCTTGTCCTTTTTGGAACTTGCGCCATAAAACCCAACCAACCAGAAAATGTCGCTGAGTCTTTCAATCTTTTGAAATTCAGGCTGGTAAATTGGGCCTAAAAATAAATGAAGATAAAACAAAATTCATGGAGACTTCCCACAATACACCCATTCCACAAGCATTTAAAATATTACACTTTAGAAATAGTATCACATCTCAAATATCTTGGTACTATCACTGACACTAACAATGATTTGGCCGTTGAGATAAGCAACTGGCTCGCGATGTCAAATAGATGTTATCATGGCCTCAAAAACCATCTGACATTTCGATTCACACGTTTGAAAACAAAAACTAATATCAACAAAACACTAATTGAACCAATCTTGCTTTGTGAGGCAGTTAATTAATTACATAAAAAACAAATTAATCTTTGAACGCAAAATCTTAAGAACAATTCTTGGCGGGTTCCATGAGAATTATAGCTGGAGGTCCTTGTTTAATTTAAAATCTATCAAAAGATCAAGCAACTCGGCGTTTTTAAAGTTATAAAATGCAATAGACTACGATAGCTTGGGCATCTGTTCCAGCCTGACAGCTCAAACCGAGTGAAGAAAAAATCACTTTTACGAATCCCAAAGGAAACAAAAGATGAGAAAGACCATCAATTAGGAAGCTTAACTCTGTGGAAAAGGAGTTTAATCTGATAAAAAAAATGGAACTGGAAAAACCTCGTGATTGGTAAGATCAAAAGGCAACGCAATTTATTTATACATTTAATTAATTATATTACGGTTTGAATTTGAATACACAAATTTATTAATAATCTTACTTGGCATGTTTGTTGAGAAACCAAAGGTTGTAGATGTTTTATAAGTCGTATCAATAGAAGGAGATGAAGGGGAAGTAGACGCATCAGTGGAAGGAGATGAAGTAATGAAGGGCGAAGTACTAAAAAATTTCGTTGTGTCAGAAGATGTATATACAGTTTTATTTAATTCCTCGGATGTTGTACCAGTGAATGTATTTGTGAAGTTCGATTGAACATCTGTGGTGATGTTTTCAAATTCGGTTGTCAATTCTTGGGTGAAGTTTGTTGGAAAATCTGTCACATTACCTGGTGGTATAGAACTGAAATCACCAGTAATGTTCAAAGGCGGGATTGTTTCTGTAAAATCTCGAGTAAAATTCGATGGCTCATCTGTGACATTGAAGTATGAAACATCTGATACAAGAGTACTTCCATTGTAATCAGCAGTGTTGTTTGAAATCTCATTTGTTGTGTAGGTGTTCGTGAAATTCCTTACTTCGGTAGTTGTTAATGGGAAGACTGACGTTGCAAGAGAAGTTGTTTTAGTTGGAAAAGTGCTAGTGGATTTCCTTTTTGGTGATGATGTTTCAGTTGTACTTTTACCTCTGGTAGTTGTAGGTAAGGAAGTATAAACTGCTACAAGTAAAAAAAAATTTATTTATTTAAAACTTAGATTTTAAAAAACTTCTATGCAAAATGGATGTAATCAGTCTGAAATATAAATGTGTTTCAATACGCAATTTTTTAGAAAAATATTAATTCATTGGGGAAAACATTTTATATAGTAAATATAATGACCAATTTCACATTGTTGACCGGAGTAAAGATCTTTGCAGCTACATTTATAAACATGCATGTCAAAAGAGCATATTCCACCATTCATACAGGGTTTTGTAGTACAGGGATCTAAAAATTAAATTTAAGGTGCAAATTATTGTTTTAAAAAAACATTGAAAGTTACTGAAATATGAATTCTATACTAAACAACATTTTTTAAAAGAATTTTGGTTAGATTGATCCATACCATTTTCGCATGTTTTCCCAGAATACGGTGTTTTGCAACTGCAGTTAAAGGATTTTCCAACTATCCTACACGTTCCAGAATTCTTACAAGGTTTGCTTGAGCAAGGATCTAAAAATTAGAAAAATCCATTTTTTAATCTTTGAATTTATCGATATTAACATATCATTGTTTTGAAGCTATTGTAAAAATTCAAAAGTTAAAACTTAAAAATAAAATGGTTGTTTTCACGAAACTGAGACTCAAAAATAAAATGTAATCTGTCGAAAATATATTTTAAAAAATTACTCAAATGGTAATATGCAATCATCATAAAAACAATCTTGCTATCAGAAAGTAATATCAGCATAAAGAAAACATGTGTATGTCATATCATGAAGATAAATTATCATTTATAAATTCATAAATGAAATGATTGATTCAAAAACTTGTTTTTCTGTAATTAATATGAACGCAAGATACACAAAACATCATTTCAATAGAGATATATGAGCCTGAGGAAATCTTGAGAAATTATTGATTGTAAATAAAATAACCATTAAAGCAGCCATATGTGTTAGAAATACAATTTAATGTGAATCCCATGTATTCTGTTACTAATTTAATCTGTTTAAACTTGGTGCATACTTTCTAAGAAAAAACTTTAACTCATTAAATTCATTCTTGTGGTTCTTTAATTGCGGGTGTTTGAGAATTGCGTTTCTTAAAAATGACTCTTGAAAGCTAAATCATAAATTCCATAACAATTATAAGTAGATACCTCTGAATATTCGTTCTGTAATTTAAATATTATCTTTTTTTGAATTACCACTAAGATAAAAAGAACGTAAAAGTGATATGATCTTGCTCAATATTCTAGTGAGACATACATAAATAGCAGAGTTAAAAATATCTCCATGGTATCTCCAAATACGAACATGCTTATCTTCTAAAGTTGATAGATGGATCAACAGACTGTGATAAGCTATAACAGTGAACACAGATGGAATTTTAACTAGTTACAATCATTCTTATCTGCACGTGTCTGAAAATTGTGTTATTTCAGAATGAGTGTATCGTGAGATTGAAACAACAACTGTGCTATATAACTGTTCGTAGATATATTCTGGTTATGTGATCGAACTATTACCTTCCTCTGAAGTACTTGCTATCGAGGTCAAAAAATAAAAAAATTAAGTTCCTCTGGTCTTCTTGTGAGAGACACATCTCTGAGCTGGTAACCAAATGGTACGCGTTTCGTTTATGTCTGCCGTTCAACCGTTCGTGGATTCGAATCCCACATCGGTTTTGGACTTTGTATTGGTTCGTAATAATTTCTACGCCGTAGACTTTCTACGTCCCAGTCTAATTATCTCTCGTGTGCAGAAAATGACTGTTGAGCTAGAAAAAACCCAATCAAGATACATATCGTTGGTAGGTTTAAATATCTGGCCATGATATCTCTGAATATAAATACGACCATCTACCAAAGGAATCATCAAATTAAATGCACGTAACGATGAATCCAAATTGAATTTTAATAGCTATTGTCATTCTTGTGGTACACTATGTGCGTTTGGCTGGGCATTGTGTCTGGAAAACTGAGCCAAAAGATACATGACAAATGAATGTAATACAACTGAGTATTTTTATTACTGAGTGGTTATCTTTATATAAACAATTACTGAGGTTAATTTTAGATAAAAAGAAATGTGCTCTATCAGTACTCCAATGATACGGAGGTCAAGAATAATGATCATACCTCTAGTTGGGAAATTAATTATTTTCGAAATTGGTCAGCTGATTAACTGAATATAATTCCATATAAAAAAAAATTCAGGTTAAATTTAAATTCATTTAAGTTTATCATACCAGAAAAAATACTGATATAATCTTTTTATTTCATACTACATTTTAAATATTTAATACAGGCAATTAAGTAATTTCTGATGCATATAAAGCATTCTGATTTCGTGTAGAAATGCAATTTAAATTTATTTAGCTAGAGATTTTATTTTCAGCCGCCCAACCTGTCTAGTGGTTAGCTTAACTGATTACGGATGGGGAGGACCTGGTTTCGAATCGCGGCTCGGGCATGGATGTACTTTCTGTTTCTGTGTTTCTTGTCCTTTCCTCAGATGATGGATGGATGTGGCACGCCCTATAAGCGGGTTTGTGGTGGTGTGGCGTGGGGGATGCTACTCGTGCCTCCGTGGTTTGGTTCACAGGAGGCCACCGAGTAATTCTAAAATGAGTAGCAGTTTCCGCATTTTTGCGGCAAATGGGCTGATGTACTTACTTGCTCAAGGGTGCCCGCCATTAGGAAAGAAAAAAAGATTTTATTTTCAGAAATGAATTAATAACGACATTGAAAAATTATACATTGGATTGTAAGTAGTGAAATTCAATTATTTCTGTTTAATTCTAACAATTTTACTTAGATTAAAAATGTTTTAATCTTGAAAAAGCATTTCGCACTTTTATGGATCTTTGAGACTACAAGGAAGGGCAAAAGAAAGATGACATTATATTATATTGCTTCAATAACAGGAAATCTTGTACAAAAACAAAAATATTATAACGATGAAAAATCAATTATGATACTGCAAATTTCAGTATACAAACTTAACATTGCTCAAAAATAAACACTTAAGTACGGAGACATTTTCAACTCTTACCAGTTTCACAGAATTTTCCGGAATACGGACTCTTGCAGGAGCAGTTGAAATTGTCACCAGTTACTCTACAAGTGCCACCATTCGCACAGGGATTGCTGGTACAAGGATCTAAAGAAGTGTTTTTTCTTTTTAAAATTGTAACCAAAAAATGAAAAAAGAGAATTATTTTAATTGCTATGCCGATAATTCTCATAGATCCAAATTTATATTTTATTTTGTAAAACCTAGAAATTTGATTTCCTTATCATTAATTAAAACATCATATTTCTGCTAAATGTGAACACATTATTTTATGAATTTCTGTTATTTAAATAATCAAAATTATAGAAAGAAAATCTATCAAAGTAATTTTTTAATTTTATATTTTACTAACATATTTATTAAAATGATTTATGTCTTACTAAATAGATTTATTATAAACATTATATACTAGAGAGAGACTGATTTTAATGTAAGAATATATAATTCAGTGTTTGATATTTTTAAGATCTAACAAATTAGTTCAATGGAATCAACCATCATAACAAATGCCAAATTTTTGTGTACACTTATTACTAAACTAATCATTAAAGCAAGAAGAAACACCCTAATTTGCCTACTTCATTTTCAATTTTTAAAAATTTTGATATAAGCATATTTTTTGCAATGAATTACTGAGCAGACAAATTAATAAACATCCATTTAACAACCAGCCAAGCACATATAAAAAAGTTAATTATTAACAGAGTTAATTTGAATTAATGTCAAACGACTGTTAAATTAACACAGATAAGTCAAAGTTTAAGCATCTGTATTCTGTCTCCAAAGTATATTAAATCTGAATTTATCTCAAGAAATTTTAATTTTTTAATAATATAACTTTTTATAACATTGAAACTCTTTTTAGTTATTTTTTTTATTAATTTGTGAATAATACTTCTTGATTATACATATAACAATATAATCAATTTTTCTTTATTATTTTTTATGAATTTTCATCAAACCATTTTATAACTTTCATATTGTTTCAAAAATTTAGGAAAAGGAAACAAACTAATAGGAAATTAATTAAGCTTATTTTGATGTTATTAGAAAACTGATAAATTTCTTAAATGTCCTTACTCCCGGTTTCATTAAAACTAAAAATTCAGCCCTTGGATGGGATTGACAAGGTTTCGCAAACCATCAACACTTCACTTTGACAGAGATATCAGAAGAGATATTCTCCTTGATCATTCCACCCTATTATCCTTCAAGAAACTCTTCTTCCCCTACTAATGTCAGGATTCTTTTAAACTTATTGAAACTATGTTGAAAGAAAGACTTAACTCAAGTACTATTACACAAAAGTGTTGACACAATCCTATCGATTTCCCAAGATAATAATGTAATTATTTTTACGGATGGCTCCTCTGATAATTCCTTTGATAGAGGTAGTGCAGGTATCCTATTCATCCACCCTCCTGGTGCTAAAACTGAATTTAAGATTCCTATCTTCCATATTGCTTCAAACTTCATGTAGAGAATTCATCGCAATTGAAGAGGCCCATTCTTTATGTTTCTCTCAGTATTCTGATGACTTAGCGGATTGTCTGGTAGTCTTCTCAAATTCAAAATCTGCTTTTGAAGCCATAGGGAATGGTGAAACAAAGTTAACCCAAAACTTAGCCAAATCAACAAACTATGTACACTCCAGTGGGTCCTTACCCACTTGAGCATTGAAAGAAACGAGTGAACTGACATCCTTACTAATAAAGTTCCTTACTAAGAAGAATATCTACACAGTCTGCAGAAATTGTCCTCAAACTGAATTAACCCCATAAAACATCTTCGACCGTCAAGCCATTAATGCCTCTCTTCCTCGTCTTGGAGAACCACCATAGGACATCCATTATAGCCACCAGGTTCCAAATTTGGCGGCTCTTATTGTCAATGCCTTTGGCTGTATATAATCTTTATTAACTTGGATCCGACAACAACAACAAAAAAATATATTAATTTTCTTACCTCTTTCACATGTTTTTCCGAAATATGGAGTCTTACATTTACAAGTAAAACTATCTTTTCCAACAGTACACGTTCCACCGTTTTGACATGGATTACGAATGCAAGGACCTAACAAGTATAGAATAAAGATTATTTGTCTTCAAAACATTTAAGAATCACTACGACATTCAAGTATAAAAGTGAAAAAGAACATCTAGTATCTTACTTATTTCACATTTGTTTCCTCTGTAGGGTGATTTGCAAATACATTTGATTTCGTTATCTTCAAATTTACACGTACCACCATTTTGACAGTGATTCTCAGGACATGGATCTATATATAAAAATATATTAAATTAAATACATTTTAAGAAATAAAATATGTCAGCAAAATTGTCTTATTGGTAGGGCTTGAACTCAAAAGCCTTTAAAACAACAATAGATTTGATAATTTGTAATATCACAATAATTATGATCTTGCCACTAGTTTAAGTGAAACACATAATGATTTTAATGCAAACTGGTCATTAAAATTATTATACCATAAACAAGTGTTTGGTATTCTGGTGGTGGCCTTGGTGATTCCATTGCTTTTAAGGGTTCTAGAACTGAGAGACTACATATTCTAGGTTTGCTAGTAGCCTTGAATTTAATGGCAAAAGTAAGATTTTTTTACCTGCTATAAATGTGGAGTAGGCCAGGCTAGCCCCAACACCATCTTTTGTGTCTGGGATTTACTAAGGAGGATCTGCTTACAAATCCACAAAATCAAGAAACCTTCTGTTTCTTGATTTTGTGAAAATTGAAGGAATCGTGGATTTGATGTAAAAATGCTACAACAGATGGGATAAAAAACAACATAAATGAGTACAAGTAACAAAATGATTCTCATTAATTGTATACAATATAGGGAAAATAAAATACCAGTTTTTCAGGAAATTTTTAACTATATTGATCCTAAGAAATCAGAATTAAAAAATATTTGTCCGCCATAAAAACACTCTTCTTTCCGAATTTATTTTGGAATAAAGATTAGATAGTTCGGCTTTATGATCAATACGCGATCAATATTCGCGTAAACTTCAACTCTACGGTGCAGTACAATAACCCTAGTGACCGACAAATGGTGTTGGTCACTAGGTGATTATTAATCAATTGTTGTAAATGTGAGAAATCAGAAAAACGGATTTGCTTCATTCAAGATCAAGTTTACAGAGAACATTAGGTCATACATTTTCTAAAACGTGCTTTAACTGAAGCATCGATTGCAATTCAAAGGAACTCACTCAATGCTTCATAAATATAATTATTAAAATTTTAAATACCAAACTAAAAGACTAACTCATGTAGATTATAGAAACAAGAAGCGCATACGATTTCTTAAAATTGAGGAATTTGATTGCTTATAATTCCTTTAATCTAAATATTTTGCTAGTAGGATGAGGAAGTTATAATGTGAATATTTTAATGAGTAATAAAATACTAAACACTCAAAAACGCATCTAAATATCATATCAAATCTTAATATTTTAAGTATTTAATGCATACTCAATAATATCATTTATATAAATTTCCTTTATAAAATAAGGATATCTCTCAAAAATTGCAAAAATTTTTTGATGATGATATTATTATCATCATCAGCCTATCTGTTTACGGAAAAAAGATATCCTTTTCTTTCGTAAGCAGACCAAAAAATTTAGAACAAATTTGGCAAAAATATGTTTTCTAAACTATAATGAAAATTTTCATGAAGGGTTCTATTGTGACCAGATTTAATGAGCACTAATGGTGCACTATGTGTGTGTGTGTGTGATCTCCTTGAATACTAGTGTCACATTTTTGACACCTTTAAACCCAATGGTGATACAAAAATAAAATTTGATAGCTTGTATTCAATGCATAACTCTAGATCTGAGGTGGATAAATAGTGACTTAGGAGCCACAGGGTTGGCAAAAAGTTTTTGTCTCTCTTCAATGCAATTAAAATTCACCTTTTAGAATGTAAATTATCATCAATAAGGTGTGAGAATTGGATCTACAAGATATGATTGCAGCTGTTAAAATTTGAGAAACTGAGTGGTCTAAATGAGGACATTAAGAAATAAGACATGAGGAAAAGAGTTATTTGTTCGTGAAATTTAGAAATACATAAAATCACCTAAAGAAAACGAGATCCATGTGGACCACAAGCAAGTGAAAACAATATTTGGCATTTGCCTTTATTCAGAAAACAAACAGTTCTATTAAGATCAAAAGAGAAGATTTCAGGGTTTTAAAGAAATTGAACCTATATTTAACTTGCTCTTTTATACTATTACTACTGATAATGAAGAGTTGCTTCTTAAACTTACTGATTTGCAGTCTGGACCGAGTGTTTCATTATATGAGACTGTAGTGATGTAACACCATTGAAATGATGCCACCGAGTCTGCGCACTCATTGGCTCTTTCTCCCTCCAATATGACTAGTTGTCAGTATGATATTTGTTAATTTTGTTTACCTTTTATACTTTTAAACAAATATTGTTACTATTTGTCAGATGTCTCCAATTTATCATATTAAGGAACTCGCACGCAACACTGGAACTTTTACAAGACATTAATTGATTTTCTATATACATTTACTATCTATAAATGTCAAATATTTATGAAGTAAAATTTTTCTTGCATGAAATTCAACATAAGAAAATGCAGGTTGAAAAAAACCTTGTCAAAAAATTATCGACAAATAACCTCACAAATGATTTCAATAAATTGCAGAAAAGTGCAATGGTTACATTTGTCTTGTTAAGTAATTCCAAAATTAAATGTGTTTGAAGCTGTAGATGATATGAAATTAGCGTAGTAAATAAATTCAGTAAAACTACCATTATTTCATTTCACTTATATTTATTGACTTTTTACGCCATAATTTATACTTTATTTTAGATGCAAAATTAACTAATGTGAATGCAACCAGTTTAAAAGAATGTAGTCCTCTAAAAACTCCCAGCTTCCTCAAAGTGTTTCTCAAGCCAAAACAGTTGTCAAGAACAATCAATTTTGAACCAAAACTCTAGATTAGCTCAGAATTGTTGTTGTTACTTATGACACTTGGCGAAACTAAACCCATCCGTCAGGGATTGGGTGAAGAAAGTCTGAGAGAGCGTTTCTTGCTTTTGAGTAGAACAAACCTCTTAAAAGGGTAGAAGTACGACTTGGCTCATAGATGGCAGCACCATCTGGGTCTTTAGTGTTGTATTATTAATAGGTGTAATATACGTGTACATGAACTGAGAGTTTTGCAATTTGAATATTTAAAATTTTTACTAACAATTAAGGCACTTTATAAAAAAAATTTCTTTTTTATGTATTAAAACACTATGTAATTATGTTGTTGTTATTGTTACATATACACTTGGCGAAGCCAAGCCCGCCTTTCAGATACTTGGCGAATGAAGTCACAAAGAGCGTCTTCCGTTTTTTGAATAGAACACCCTCTTAAGAGATTCAAAATATGACTTTGCCTCATAGATGGCAGTATTAAAGATAAAAATACAATTAAATTGAAACGAACAGCAAGTGATTCAAAAGTCTTCCAATTCCTAATTCCTTAATTTTTTTTCCTATAAAAACTATCGATTGAATCGAAATTTGTATTTTAAAGACGCCAGAAAAATGTGTTTGTTGGGGATCAGCAAAAATTTTTTCTGTCACATTATACATGTTTAATATTAACTGAACTTTCAAGGAAGTAATTTAATTATTCTAATCATTCATGTCAATACACAGTAAGACATTTTATGCCAAATTAAGGCAAAAATTTGGTGAATTTTTTTCTTTCATATGTTAGATGTTGGGAAACCATATTGGTATTTAAAAATTATCCTTGACAGTGAGCTTCGAATCATTTTACAAAATTAATTCTTCCATTATTATACTACACAAATATTCGAATTGCAATTAAAAGTTTTTTAGAATTGCAATTAAACAAATCAATACAACATAATATTTCCAATAACTATTACAATAACTTTTAACACTGTTATATTTAAATATTTAAATTAATATTTTGTTACATTAAATTATATACATGTAATTCAGTATAAGTAATATACATTAAATTCATTATAAGGAATTCATATTTATTCATGAATAAGCACTTCTTACCTACACATTTTCCATCAACGTCCTTCAAACCTTTTGGACAAATGCAATATTTGTCATCAAAAAGAAATCCTTGATCAAATGTACAATTTGCACCTTTACCGCCGTAGCAAGCTGAAAATTGAAATGGGAACTTAGTGTATCTGAGTATGTGAACATATAGATATATAATATATATATTCATTTAACAAATAGATATATTCATTTATAAAGGTGCTCATTACTTACCCTTGCACGATCTTTCAGTGGTCAATGGATATTTTGTAAGACAAAAATTCCCACTATTGTATTTGATATTACTTTTGTGTTTAATAAACATTGATATTAAATTATTGTGTTTGATAAAAACGGATATTAGATTGTTTAAGCATTCTGTAATAGGTGTTTTAACGATGTAGAAAAACGCAATGAATTTTGGCAAATGACACAATCAAATTGACCGAATCAAATGAAGACATTGACTAGATATTGCTTAAAATATAAACATATTATCTGTTACAAAGTTTCTTTTTTAAAAAAACTGTATAAAATACACACATCATAAATTACTATTCATAGTTCATAAAATGAAGCAGCAACTGTTTGATCAAATATGCTATGAAATGAAAGTTCCGTATTTAGTAAAAGAATAATTGCATCGAAGAAGCTGAGACATAGTTGGTTTGGACGTCGTTGTCGTTACTGGAAGGTGGTGAGTTCGAATCTCGGCTTATCCGAATATCCATCTTGTTCACTAATAGTGACTGAGGCACTTAAAATATGTCGTAGTCACAATCCTTGTTGCCATTCCAAATTAATACCTCTGGGTGCGTTAAGAGCCAGGCCTTGGGTCTTCTCTGGCTTGCTATCTCTAAATTAGAAAACTCACATGGTGTTGTCATCTTTGATCCAAAGTCATAATTATGCCCTCGTAGGGGCTGCTCTGTTAAAAAAGCGAAAGACGCTCTCTGTGACTTTATTCGCCCAGTTCCTTGACGGCCGGTCTCGGTTTCGCCAGGTGTCATATGTAATTACAACAACATAAGTGCATCGATATTTAATAATGAAAATGAAACTCTAAAGTGGTTTAATTGCTAGTAAAAATTCTAAGTACTCAAATCGCAAAACTCTCATTTCATGTGTACGTATATTAAACCTTCTAATCAAATACTGCACTAAAATCAAAATAAGAGCCCTTTATACTATACTTCAACCTATATACGATTTTATTTTCTATTATATTCCCGACCTAATTAACGAGGAATTAGATATTAAATATTCAAGAAATTTAAAAATACAGTTCTTGAGTTATCAGAATCTTCAATAACCATGACTCAAACCGCAACTGTGCAGGAAACCAATCAGTTGTCTAACCAGAGCTAACTAGTGAATATTACTGCAACTACTGATGCAGTTTCAATGAAATATCAATTATACGATATCTAATCATATATTGATCAGATATTTTCTTTCACCGGGAGATGTGGAGCGTGTGCGAATCAAGTCAGCATCCAAACATTTTCTGTGTCCTGGAAATTTGGAACAATATCACATCATACATTACCTCGCTAAGACGTAGTTGTTTTTTTACAGTGACTCGAATAAAGTTTAAACAATGGATTTTAACGCAATATTACGACCTCTACAAGAAAATTTAAAAGTAATTAACTTTGGCGTAAGAAATCAGCTGTACCACTTCTTTACAATATATTTCAGATGTGACGCTACGAAGAAAAAGGGATTTCGCTTGAGAAAGGACCATAAAATAATTTAATTTGATGCATTTGATTATCCGGCAAACTTGGAATAACAAAGAAAATGTTCTGTGATATTCATAAAAACATTCCTTAAAATTTTTATACACATTGCTGGCCACCGTTAATGCAACACCCTGAAAAAAAGCATGCAAGTAACATGAAATTTATAACATGTATTTGCGGATATGAGGTATGCAAATCATTAGAATTTCAGAACAGATGCACATCACACTTGCATGTGGCACCAATTCAAAGCGATATTTAATGCTTGGAGAATTCGATGATTTCAAGTTCGGTAATTGTGTTTCTCTTGTGGTTTTTTCAAAAAAACGAAACAGCGGTCATTTCTTGATCAAGAATCCGAGTCCGACAGAGGAATACTATTATAATTCTACTATCTTTCGTAACGACTGTAAGTGTTAACAATCAAAGATTTATAGCCCTGTAAAAATATATATTTTTTAAGTATAATAATATTTTTTATGCATTTTCTTGAAATATTTCATTATAATTTTCTGAAAATGTTGTTGTCGTTACATATGACACTTGGCGAATCCAAACCCTGCTGTCAAGGACTGGCGTAGGAAGTCAGACAGAGCAGCGCTTTCCGTTTTTGAACAGAGCATTCCTCTCCCCCTACGAGGGTGGAAATATGAATTTTGGTTTATAGATGGCAGCACCATCTGGATCTTTCAATTAAGCGATAGAAAGCAACAGAAGACCCAAGGCCTGACTCCTAACTCCCCCAGAGGTATTAATTTGAAATGGGAACATGGAGGACATTGCGACAACGATATATTTTACGTGCCCCAGTTGCCATTAGGGAAAATGACGGATCTTCAGATAAGCCAGGATTCGAACACACTAGCTTCTGGTAATGAGAACGAGACCATAATCAACCAGGCCAGCACTGCACTTAAATTATTGAAAACAAATTGTTGTAGCCGTGGATCACTATTATCTTAATTTATGATAACCATAATTCCAAATTTATTTTCCTTTTTACACCCACAAGTAAGTAATATATATAAGTGTGTATATGTATATATACATATTGCATATAATATATATATATATATATATATATATATATATATATATATATATATATATATATATACTTCGAGATTTTTATGCTATCTGTTGTTAAAAAGAAAATATTTTTTGTATAAAATTGTGTAATGTTGTT
>JAPDSC010075084.1:99450-134239 GCA_026290005.1 Latrodectus geometricus | reverse complement strand
AGCAATAATTCTTGACAAAAGATACTAAACTTAAATTAAGAACATTGAATAGTTTAATATTAAATATTTAAATAGAATATTTAATATTTTAATAATAAATATCATTTTAGTAAATGAATTTAAGTAAGTTTAAATGTAACAATCTTATTTTATTGAACCTTGTAATGATGTTTAATTAAGTTCAGCAAGTAGGGTTTTTTTTTTTTTTTTTAAATATTAACTTCTTTATGTAACATTTTAAGTCAACAAAAATATTAAAAAAAAAAAGCACTAATCACAAAATAATGTTTTTCTAATACATTTGAAATCTCACCATCCAGACCAAGTTAACTAATAAAATCAAGAATAAATGTATTTACCAATAAACATTTCAGGTCAGTATACAATTTCAATTTTTAGTCAATGTCACAAATTATATACTCACAGATTTTCAAATCATTCTAATCATTTTCAGAAAAAAAATAATGCCTTTATTTTAAAACAATCCTGACTGATATAATAAAAAAACATAAAAAGAAAATTTTCAATCTGCTTAGCTTAGCAAATGAGAAACTATATGAATAAGTTCAGTGTCTGCTTTTGTAGATATGATTTTATGACTGTGTGACTAGTGATGAAAAACTCTTTTTGCTAATGCGCCCAAATATCTTAAGCGCTGATGTCGCAAAAATACAAAATGTGTCCTCATTATTTTAAATACCAGGAAATTTGTTTGCTTTCAATATATTAAAAATAAGTTAATTGATGTTTGATGAATTTAAGTAATTGTATCTTTATGAGAATTCATAATGTTTTACAAATTTTATAATATTTAAATGCATATACATAAATGTTAATATATATCTGTACAGAAATTTTTATCTTACATTTATTTTGATTCAATTTTTAATTTTTAAAAATACACAGCTGATTTAATTCAATTTTCTAAAATCTTTCTATCACAAAATGTATAAGAGGAATTTCGGAACAAAATTTTAATAGAGTTTAAATTCTAAAATCTAAGTTTCTCAGTATCTTGAATTTCGCAATGAATGCTTTCGGAATATAATATTTTGTGGATATTAATTTCTTACAAATGTTTCATATTCGAATATAATTAATGTTTGTTTAACAAACAATTATATTGCAACTACAACTAATTGAATAAATTCTTTCTTTATTTTCCCCTTCTAGCATGTAAGGAAGAATATAAATTTATATTCATGCATAAATTTGTAGTTATAAACAGACTTTAAAGCAGTTTAATAAATTTAAGCCACTATTTAGCAAACAAAACGCTATTTATTTTTTCTTATATATTTTATGAAAGAAAAATCTTTTACTCATTTTAAATTTAATTACTTGTTTTCTCAATTAACCTTATGTCCTTGGAAAATCTAGATAAAAAAATTTATTTTTTATGAAAAGAATATTTTATGGAGAAAGAGAAATAAAATATTTTATAAGTTCAGTAATGATCAATAATCAGAAAAAACAATTTCTTACTTAGATGAATCAGATTTCCGATAATGATACTTTTCTTTATTCTCACTCCATTCCAGTTCATCCCAAAATAATTTAAATAGAAGACGTTTTCATAATGTAGATGTTTTCTAAATATGCATATCCATGCTGAAGACAGATTTTTTGATTAGAGTCGATTCAATTATGATACTCTGCCTCTTCCCTTCTTCCCCACCAAATAATATCAAAGGATTTTGTATGTGTCCTAGGGAAACCCAGAATTTCTGCACATGTCCCACCCCGACTGAGACAAATGAGTTCTAAAGTCAAGAAAAATGAGCTAAAATCATTTTACATCACGACAGCTCATCGCAGTAGTGGGCGGTATGATATCTCGAAGATGCATTAGCTTGATAAAATGGACTTTTCTCAATTTGGCACCATCAGCATATGGAAGATAAGAATCATTAATTTTGTGATAGGATCCATTTTCGTCTTGATCCTCACAACTGTTTAACTAAAATATCACATTTTTTTATTTTAAGATTCATTATACTTTATTAACTGTAAAGCTTTTATGATGAAAAAGTCTCTATGAACGTCACTTCAAATGAAATGTTATCCCAGTTAAATTAGTAATTCTATTGACAAGAAATACTCCAATATGACATAAAAGCGTGCTAATATAGAGTTGAAGATAAAAAAAATACAATTTAGAAAAGAGTACATTTTTAAACAAGTGAACAAATATTAATGTTACGATTTATTTATTTGAGTTTATATAATACAAATATGTGTATTTAAATTATTAAGTCATCCGTATTTTATAATATTTTGAAATATGTTCTTTATACGCACTTGTTTCATTATTGAAGATATTTTATAAAGAAATTTTTGATTACGAGAAAAATATTACAGTGAAGGACAAATATATATTAGTCTCATCTATTTCAATTAAAATACATAATATAGTTAAGTAATTGAAATTGCTGTTTGGATGATAGAAAAAAATGTAAAATTATATCACATGTATGACTGACTATAACAGTAGTTATAAATTAAACTATTTAAACACGTTTTGGAATTATTGATTAAGGAATATCTTGCTGATCTTCCCGCCACATGTAACCAATGTTTATAAGCTGGATAAGAGTATGTTAGTTGTCTTAAATTAGTAATTACGTGATCCATAACTGATTGACTTGGATAATAGATTAGCCGAATGACAATTCTATTTTCTTACTGGGTTTGATATAGGATGAAATTGATGGAATTGCTTTCCACTGCTGGAATGTGAATAAATAAGTACTTAAAAGTTAGAAAACGTAGCTCTATTTATTCATTGTACCTACCATTCATGCTAAGAGATCCAGTATTATCTTAAGCTACTTTACCTTATTAAGGATAACTATAGCAATACAAAAAATAATCATATAGCAGTTTTCATCCACTGAGTTTTAAACTACATTCCAAACATCTTAGTATTGTAGAGAAAAAAAATAACTTGCTAAAAAGAATTATACCATCGTATTCAGATAAACCATTATTTTCTAGTTCATTTCATCAAGAAGGTCCACCGATGCATTTTATCAAAAACAAACAATTTAAGGCTTGCAAACTTTAACATTTACTGCAGTTGGCAACAAAGGTTCATTTTATAACAGTTACAACCAGTGTTATCCAGCATACGATTGCATAGATGGTCAAGATCAATCTGTTTGTGAAGTACAAAAAAGATGATCTTTGTTATGGGGAAATACCATAAAGTAATTTTAGTAATTCCCATCGATCAATCATTTCTTTCATTTCTGAGTGGCCCAAATTTACTCTTAAGTCATTAGTTCACTGGCCTCCCAACACTATTTTAAGAATGTGCTCAATCAGTTGAAATGCAATTCAAAAAGAAAAGAGAAGAGAGTAGCAAATTTTGTATGAGACTTAGTTTTAAACAGGGTGAATAAAAAGGAGGCTTGCTGATTTACAAACCACCACTGTTTACCCACAAGAGATAAATATTTTGTGTTTTTACATTCAGCATACAAATTTTATTTGGGTAAATAATTCCGAGATTTGCGAAAATGTATCTCTAAAACATACAAAAGGACCTTGTCAAATGTTTAGAAAAATTCCTCATTGCAGGAAAATATAGAGTAGCTCAATTGCCTTAACAACTTCAAATTCCTTAATAGCTTCAAAATACGAAAATGAATATTTTGTTAATTTCACATAAATTAAATAAAATGTTTTAAAGAAGCCATGTAATAAGGGATATATGTATAATTCTAAGAAAATGATTCTTCTTTAAATGTAATAAATAAAATTTTTGTAAAGTCTTGCTATAGACTTTATAAAACATTAAAATTGCTGCTGAATTAGCTTCTTCACTATTAAATATTAATCTCCTCTCAATGTAACAGAATGATTTTAAAATGAATTATGCTATGATAAAAGAGAATTTTAATAACAATGTAAATTAAAGAAATCTGCATGATTTAATGTATGCATGATTTAATGCTTTATAAGCCTTTTTAATATCTTCCATTGAAAAATAACAATAATTGCACATTATTTCATTATTTTAACATATAAAAATAATTGGAAAAATTGAAAATGTAAATATTTTCTAAATGCTGTAAAATTTTTCTCTTTACCAAGATATACTAATCAATAATATTAAAATGCACGGGTAAAAATGGGAAGAATTTCGTCACAGATAAAATATTATTAATGCATTCATTAGATGGATGGATATCATTAATAATTTATTCTGAATTTTTTTTAATTTTATTTTAATCTTTTTATTTTATAGTTCTTTACCTCTTTGAAGAAAATATTTTGATACTTTTAAAAAGAACCTTTAGAACACATTAAAAATCCCATAAATATATTACACTTAAACCACGCAACCAACGATAAATAATTAGCTTATACCATTATTCCACTAATTTATTTACTTACCAGATCCATAAATCATACATATTTTTCTTAAAAAATATTATTTTATTTTTGATTCAGAAAAAGCAAAAGGTTTTTTGAACTTTTTTTTCTATAACAAAATTCAATTCACCACAATCCCTTTTCAGCAAATTCTGATTGATTCGTCGTTACTAGAAGATAATAGAAGAAATAAGATAACAAGAGAAGAAAACAAATACATGAAGACAAAAGTTATAACAAAACGTTTATAAGAAAATTCTTATAAACACTGTTCATAAGAATTTCTAGGTCTGAAACTTTAATTTCCTCGTCTGTGTGCTATTTCTTTAAGTACAATTTTTACTTGTGTACCAATGAAATATAATTTAATTTGCTGAAATATCTTATAAATCATATTTATTTTCTAAGAACATTGGAAGGTCATATATTTTTATTGTCATAAAAATGTTGCGATTAATTATGATATTTCTATGAAGAAAAATGGCTTATACAACAGCTAACAGGTCCTTTGTGTTTGATTGTAATTAAATTACTTTAAAATATTTCTTACTATCAGCCAAATATATATAAATATATATGTGTGTTTGCAGCTTGCCCTATTTTTTGTAGACTGTAGTATTTCCTTTGACTGATCAATCATTAATGAATTTAATGAAAATCTTTATTTAAACCTTTTTATTAAATTTTTGCATACTCATGGACTAATATTATTATACTTACGGATGAATAAGCATGCATTGGTCTGTTTGATCACACACACACTCACAACAGTTTTCTAACTAAATGAATCACGTATAGTTTTCTTATATAAAGTTTATATCAATGATGTTATATATCTTAGGAATTTTGTATCATGACTTTATGAACTCTATAATATGTTTCAAGAGGGATATTCAGTTTTCTTAAAACAATTTTGTAACTGTTTTAATGACTTTCATATGAATATAAGATTGCTTTAGTCACTACAAGTTTTCACGCATATTGTAAAAAATGAATAATTGTTACTGCTATAGCTATTTGATAACACTTATTTGTTAGTTTTGATATTGAAAACACTAACATAAAAAAAAGGAATATTTTTGCTAAAAAATATTTTATATAAATTTTTACATATCAATTGATTTTGTATTATAAAAGTATACTTTGCATGTATTCTTCTTCGAATAGACTGTGTTGGCTTTCTCTATCGGAAAAAGATAAAAATAAAGTAAACACACATATGGGAGTAAAAACAATCTTTCCTTAACCCCAATATATCGATACATTTTTTTTCTTTCTGATGAGCATGGACCTCGAGTCCCCTTGCAATCATCTACACGTCATTCACTTTCTCTCCGCAACTGCAATGGTCCCGAAGGAACATTGTGTCATTCCAATGGTCGACACATGGGGATAAGTGCATTTAGAAGACAGTCTTCGTCCCTTTTTTCAGAAGAAACATTTGGCCGTAATGGCCTTTCTTGATTGTGTGGAGCAACCAGTCTTCTGTCACACGCGTCAAGGCAACGTATTTTCAAAAAATGGGAAGGAAAAGACTGCTAAGTAGTATTAGTCAATGGTGGAAGAACTGAGGTGTGTCTTTTATCAAATTACTTTATTCCTCAATGTTTCAAATCATCATTCGTTATTAATTTTTATTCCATACATGTATATAAGTTTACTATAAATTCTTAAGCGTTTATTTTTAATCAACTATTAATAAAAGATATTTATTCAAAAACATATTGTTATGGAAATGATATATAATTTCTGCATTCTGGATTCAATAATTAAATTTTAAAAAAATTGAAGCAATGTCTTAATTTAAAATACAAAGTATATAATCGTAAATCAGTTATTTAATTATGTATTTCAAATTGAATTGCTATACGACTTTAATGTAAGTATTCTTATATATTCAAAATATTTAAAAAAATAATTTCGTTATATGCTTGAATAGTAATTCAAAGACTTCTAAACTAAATTAAGTAATAGTGGAATTTTATGCTACATTAAATAAAATATTATTATTAAATGAAATATAATATAATAAATAAGAACAATCATAGATTAATTATACAAATAAATTATTTTATATTATATTGTTAATTACATTTAAATAATTTTGTATTTTTGTTTTTAGGTGCTTAATGGTTTTTACAGATTTTTGTGAATAACAATTTATTGGAAACAAAATTAAGTGTATGTAATTGAATTTATTTTACTCAAATATCATATTATTTCCTGAGACTTAATTTTACATTTAAATGTATTATACAAAATTTAATTTTACATAAAATCAAGGAGAAAGCATAAAAATTTAGACACATTTATTTTAGTAATCACTTGTCATATTAAAATTGCTAATTTAAAAATAAGTTATTTAATTTAAGAAATGCAAAATACATCAATGATTATGTTATCAATTTAGATTATTACACAGATGCTTTCGATAAATTAAATATAATACTCATTTTTAAAGTATTTCACAGTTTTTTACTAAATTTTAACGAAATAAATAGCATTTATTAATTGTTATAAGCAGAGTCCGAAAGACAAAGAATATTAGTAAATTATGTGCATTTATTTCACAGTAAAATTAACTACACTGCTTTGTACTCCGCAAGATTATTTAACTCAGTAAAGTGACTAAAAACATAATAATAAATAAACGGCTTTATGTAATCTGTTTTTAACTGTTTTTCATTTGTGCTCATAGAAATGGTTCAAAAGCCATCATGGATTCCAACATTCCTTTTTTTTTTTAATAGTAATATCCCTCGTTATAATTTATAAGTTTATGTAATTATCAAAATTTTTGAAAATGTTTTAAATGTTTTAAATGTTTCATGTCTTTATGTAACAAAATGTTTTTCTTTCACTGACTCTGACATTTACTTCAGTTTCCAAACATCTTAAACAGCAAACACTGAATTTATTTTAACAATAATTTAAATTATGCACATTTTTGTAGGAATACTGTTTTAAAATGTCAAAGGTAAATTTTTAATAGCTATATTTTAAAAAAAATGTTTCTGCAAATAAAAGTTATGAAGACAGATATTATAAATTAAAATGGAATATTAAAATAAAGGTTTCTCACAGTTTAACAGAAATGATTTATTGTAAAACATTTATCATTTGTTTATCTTTATTATATATTACTACCGTATCGTTTACTACGTTTACAAATCGCATAATTAAGTTCTATTTGTTTAATTTCCTTAAACTATAAATTATTTAATAAATTATTCGAAAAGATAAACAGTTAAAAGTCTTGTTTATATTAATACACTAAAAAGTATTATTTTTTTTCTTGCTTATTATGTTTTTTTTTTTTTAAATGAAGAAAATTTGGCTTTTTAATTAATATTGCTAAAGATATTTGCAAACTACTGACACTTAAATATTATTCTCTGTTAAATATCATAAAATATTTAAAAATTAAATAAACATGGTTAAAATCTTTTATAAATATGAATCAATTTTTTCGTTCTATCACCTTTGAAACCCATGAAAAGTGTAAATAGTTTAGAACCATTTATCTAAAAGCATAATATTTTGCTGAATAGAAAATCTCTACCTTTTTACAGCTTCTGCCTTTCAGAAAAAAAGGTAGAAGAAAGACTATATAATCCTATTTTATCCTTTTCAGCGCCTTCTATCAAAGTTTACATTTTAGAAATATAGCAAAATTCATATTTTTGCTCAACCTTAAAAAAGAAAAAGAAAACGCAACTTCAATATGATTTATAAATATATATATATTGAATCAAAAATCTTAAAATAAATAGTATACAATCTATAAGCTATAGAAATATTTTTGCAATGCTTTCACGCTGCAAGTAAATCGTAAAATAAATATGCAGTTTAATATTTATTTTTATGATGAATTTTATTATGTTTATTGCGTTAATTACAAAGCTCAGAATTAATACATCAAACAAACACACACACACACATACAGATATATATATATATATATATATATACTGTATACAATAATAAAGTTAATCTCAGTGCCCTATGCCCTTATGAAGAATAGTCATAAAAATCGTGTTGCCAAATTTACTTTTATCTTGTACACGTGTTTTGATCAGTTATTGAAGACTAACCCTAATCAGAAATTTCAATTGAGTAGGATGTGTTTTAACTCAGAGTAAACTAAATAACATTCAAAACAAAATGTAGTATATTTGTATAATAATGAAGAACATCAACTGCAGAATAAATGCAGAAGGCAAAATGAATTTGTATTTTAAAAAATTCATTTCAAAACTCATTTTGATTAATGATAATTTTAAAAAAAAATTGCTTTAAAAAGGTAGTTTTATTGCCATTTTGATTCGTTTCTTATATTACATAAAAATGAAGCAATAGATTTAAGGCAACACAACCCCTTCAACATAGCTTATAGCTATACATTAAACAATGTTCCTCTTTATTATCCAGCCAACCGCAACTAATCATTTTTCTCTCCAATGAGCACAGAAATAAAATCATTGATATTTCATTACTGACAAAAACAGCTGTGTACATTTTAAAATACTTATAAGTTCCTAAGATTACACAGAAATATTGAAAATTCCAATTCTTTCTATTATGAAAATCAATAAGTGTACAAATACTGTTTTTACACGATGGTTTTATTTTGAAAAGACTTTTGTATATTAAACGAATCATTAAGGATTTTTATTCAAATTATCTAATTAATTTCACTATCAGTCCGCATCTAATTTTAAGGGCATGCCACAGCATAAATTTTAATATTATCATCTTGACTAAGTCATTAATTTTTTCTTATATTATTTGTTTTATATTTATTTTAAAACATTCATCAAAAAATTAATAGAACTAAATTGTTAAAAAAAATTATATACATTACTATTGAACATTAACTAAAAGAAACTGACTTCCTTAAATATTTTTCTCGTGTATAACAGTTTTGTCTAATGAGCTAAATTTAAATCTTACTGAAAATATATTTCCAATCATTGTGATAAATATATCTATATGAAATTAATATTTGATGCCTCCATTTTTGTATTGTAAATTTAAACTACTTTTTAAGATCCAATTGAAACTCTTGATGCTATAAAGTAAACACATATATCTAAATTAAGACGTAATTTCATTTTTGAATTGCATATGAACATTCAAAATGCATGTTTTCAAATTAAATTGCTTAACTAGAGAACATTTATAAGAAATCGCAATATTTCATAAAGGGTATTGAATATATTTTATCATATCAATAAAACATAAAAAATTGTGTTTAAAATACATTTTGGATGTGTATATTAACGAAGTTAAGATATATTCATGATTGATCATATATCTTATTCATGTTTAAGAAACTTAAATGCAGTTTAATCAAATTATATATAGCTTCAACTAAACACATTTAAAGTATGTGACGACGATACTCTTATTTTTCTTTTACGACTTCTAAGACTTCAGCTGCGTGGAACTCTATTAAATAATTACACTCTCTGCATGATGGCCACGAACCACAGCGATGTATTCGATAAGCTGTATTTATCTTGATTTCCCCAAAGTATTCGGCGTTAAGTTTTAAAGATTTCTAGAGAGGCAGGAAAGCTAGATTACGTCAAAAACATTCGAGGGGGAAACATTGCAAATGATCAACGGGAAGAAGTAATTGATGTAGCAATTAAGGGAGTTTCGAATAAATTGCGCCCTTGACAAGAATGTTTGGGTTAATAACGAGGTTTCTGATATAAGGGCAATTATTTTACTGAGTGCTCGTTATTTTGATGCAAAAATACATTTTTATTTTTCTAAGCAATTTAAGTAGTAAAGAGGAATTTAAATTGCAACTGAATTTTTTTTATCCATCCTTTTTAACTTTCATATTTAAATATCACATGATCGATGACTCGATTAATTATTTTTTATCGAGAAAACAATGTGGTCAAAAGAATTGCGTTTGTTTCTTTTGTAATTATCGAAATATTTTACTTATTTATGATATTTCTGAGACAAAGTATTTGGAACTAAGCAAATGTTTTTCCTTTCATGTAATATCACTTAACCATTTAGAATTAAATTACAGTATTCACAACATATTCCTTATTTTAAAACTAACCTGAATTACTATATTAATTACAAACTGGCTTATAAATACTTTATTTATTTTGGAACTAAGCAGCATGTCTTATAAATACATACGTTACTTATATTACATTAGAATAAATATCAATGCAGTCCCCAGTTTTAAATATTTTCACGCAATATTTATTTCTAAGTCTTCTTTATTTCTAACATCATTTTTTTCAATGGCGGACACGTGGGTGATTAACCCTTTCACCTCACTATAAGGCCAGAAACTGCTACTCACTTATCGTTACCCGGTGTGCACCTGTGAACTAAGTCACGGAGGCGAGTAGCACAGCCCACGTCACACCAACACAAACTTGTTTATAGGGCAGGCCATATTCATCCATCATCTGAGGAAAGGACAAGAGACACATAAGAAGAGAAAGTACATCCATGCCTGAGCCGGGATTCGAACCAAGGTCCTTCCCATCCGTAGTCAGTTAAGCTAACCAATAGATAGGTTGGGCGAATTTTTTAAAGTCATAATGTTTTATATATACATTTGGATCATAAATGCTTTCAGTATTAAACGTTCACAGTAAAATATTTCATATTTGGAATGTTGCCAGTGCCTAATGTAATGAGCAGTGCTCAAAGATATTTTTTTTTTCTAAATTTCTGTAAAATTCTGGTAAGATAATTTGCATAATTTTAATGTAGTTTTGTGTTTGATTTTGATGTGAACATTACGAATCATAGAAATTGCAGACTGTCTATGCATAGAAAGGTATGCGTAATGAGGCAATATATTTAACTCTGCTTAAAAAAATTGCATCATACACAGAAGATTTATGCAATTTATAATAATGCTTCCATTATGCAAAACGCTGATAAATGATTAACCTTGCCTTAGTCATATTACGATTTTAAGAGATATGTGTTCTGTTCTTATATTTGCTTATACATTTGTCATAGAGAGTGTTAGTGAATATTTCATTCATATCAAGAATATTCTTTATTCTTTCAAAAAATTAATACATCATACGATATTTCAGTGTATCAGGCACCATCATACTATATTTCAGTGCATCAGGCAACCTTTCACTATTAGTCTATTTCTACGTGGTATCAAAATTTTGTCCAGGATATATATCCTCCTAAAAGTATAAACCACTATTAAGTGACACAAAAACATAAAGTAGTGAGAAATGGAAGTCTTTTTTTTGTTGTCGAGTGCCAGCCAGGCTGTCAGTATGGGTGCGCTGCTCAACTCTTTCAACTGAACCGCAATTGGGTGTGGAGTCTGACTTCCTCAGTACACACATGCCCTAGGAACCCGTTTATAGGGTAGGCAACCATTCAAATTCATTCATACAAGAAAAGGACAAAGACAGGAGAGAGAAAGTACATCCATGCCCCGACTGGGATTCGAACCCAGACCTCCCAATCCAAAGTCAGGAATGCTGACTACTAGACAGAGTAGGCGGCAATGGAAGTCATGAAATTTAAGTATATTTGCATTTTATGTACGCAATATACATAAAAAAGTTGCTGTTATTTCCTTCTACAATTTTGGAGCATTACACTTTAGCTAAGGATTAAAACTGTGTAACCAGTTAAATATTTATATTATAAATTTCATAAATCATTAAAGTATAAAGTGCCTACATTATTTGTTTATTGTTTATTTTCATACGTTTATGCTAGTTTTTGTACAAATTTAATTGATCAACTCATATGGTTATTCAAAGTAATTAATGGTATTAACCAAATATGAATTTAGTGATGAGCTTTAAAAATCATCAGACAATATAAAAAGAAAAATTATGAATTTTCTGAAAAATGATGATTTATCTACTAATATTAATTTATTCTATCTGTAATACATAAGAATTTTACATTTTTCTAGCTTTCTATTTTGTTCACCTTTAAAGACATTACGAAAACATAGAGTTTATATTGAGAACCATTTTTTTCGAGAAAAGTAATATTATGGTACAAAGATAAAAAAAGCTACACAAAACAGGATGGTTTTTAATCTAGGGACGAAAATAACTTTCAGCTGAAAGCAATTTCACTGAAGAGTCTAGCTAGTTTTTTAATCAATTCATGATGCAATTGTAAATTCTTTGGCTGCTTCAAATAATTCTTCGGATTTATTTTCTTTCAAATTTTAGAAAGCTTCACAATATGTTTTTTGCTATTTTATTTTTCAACCTTTATTTCCTTTTGGTTTCATTTCATTTTCTTTTGTCTCTGGATCTTATTAAATCCAGGTGTCAATGTGTCAAACCTTGTCAGGAGATTTGTGGAGGGTTTTTTTCATTCATTTTAATGCGATCTCTGAAATTGTTTTTATTGATGTGAATTTAATATAATTAAACTTTAGGATATCTTGTTTACAATCATTTTATTAAACTTAACAATTAAAAAAAAGTTGTCTGAAATTCTGAAAAAACTAATTACGTTAAGATAAAAAAGAGGATTAATTTAGTTCTTATTATTAAGATTTTGAAGTCGATTGTCTTATTTTAAATTGTTAAGATAAATAATGTTAAATTACTAGAAAAATTGTGTATTTTTCTAGTATGAATGGTTTGATATATTATTTAATGATATAATCTTTATAAAATACTATAATTAGATTTATTTCTGGATTAAAAAATAATTAGCACATTTCTGCTTGGATTGTTATAAGATTACGCTGGGTATTTTAATTAGTATTTCATGTGCTGGAAAAAAGTATACACTGAATTTTATAAGTATCAGGAAAGTCGAGTATTTCTAAATAAATGATAATGTAATTTTTAAATGTTAAATGAATTTTTATTTTAGGAATCATTTACTATGACACCTTTGAAAGGATTTTTTTTAAATTTTTTCAATCAATTATTTTTAATAATATGTGCATACCATACATTTTAACCAGCAAATTTAAGGATTTTATATTATTTTCATTGAATTGCTAAAAAAATTATTTACCAAATTTATTTTTTTCTAATTTTTTTTTATCCCAAAAATGTTTTTTTTTCCTAAACATCGGTTTTAAAAATACCATATGAAAATGAGTTATATAAAATTGAAATTAAAAAATATTGAATTAACATGGTAAACTTCACCAATTTGCAATATTTCAGCAAATAAAAAAGTTATGATTATTAGAAAAAAATCCACAACCACAAATTACTTATATTTTCAGAAAAATAATTTATTATCTCAATTAATAATCTTTTGGTACTTCTTACGCTATTTATAGCAATAAAAAATCTCGCAATATCTTAAATTATACTGATGAATATCATTTGCATATCTAAGAAGTTCAAAGTTATAATTCATAAATATCGAACGTTATGAATGCTTTAAAATATGTAATGTATGTGCTTAAAAGTTTTATTTTTAAAAATATATTCAAAATATCGAATTTATATGCATATTTTTCAAATTGATGCACATTAAGATTCAATTTAGATATTTGGTATAGTAAAAATATTTCAATTCAGAATATTTTTCATAAATGAGTCCATCTATCTGATAAACTAATGAAAATAAAATATGGTATGCTTAATTTAAGTATTTAGGGAAAATTTATTTTTAAGCTGTGATAAACAAATTTTAAACTGCATAACAAATTTTACGAAATTTTACATTTATAAACTATTATTCAATAAAAGTTTTGATTTCATATTTCATAGTTATCTTGAAAGTTTTCGATGTATGATATCATATATTAAAAACTAAATATATTTGTAAGTATTCTATTTTTGCAGAATTGTAAATTATTGTATATACTTATATTCAGACATGTAATTAAGATGTAATAGTATTTTACTTTAAGATTGTACTCGTAATGTTTTTAATCTTCGATAAAAACCAGTTACTTATTATAAATTATTACATACTTTTATTATGGGAACATTTTACATACAGCAATGTATAATTCAATGAAACAGATTTTTAATGCCTATTAAAATCTATCGAATGTTAAAATTATAATGGAATATTTTCAATTAATAGTCATAAAAATAAGATATTTAATACAATTTTGAATAATTAATAAAATAATTCCTATGCCTTTAAAAATCCTGGCAAATTGAAAATTTATTCTACAATGAGTAATTAATGGCATAAATAAAATATGTTTCCAATTTAAAATAATTTATACAAACTTAAAATCTAATAATGAAATTGTTTCTTTATTTTTAAGGAACATATTATGTATCAAACTTTAATGTTTCTTCAAATTATAAGCATGAATTTAATGCATTTTGGAACAGAGTATTTTAATTAGAAAGTGATGGAGAATTTAAATTGAAAATGCCACGTTTTCACTTAACATGCAAATAGACTACATTCTCTTCTCTTTTTCATACAGTAGATAGGTGTTATACATTTTTAATTTCGCGAACTTGTTAGGGGTGGAAATTTTTCTCACAATTTAGAAAAATTACGAGGGAGCTTTTTTCTTATATAATCCCAAATACTTGTTTGATTCAAGTGTTTTCAAATAATAATGGGCTAAAGCTTATAAGCTTTGGTGGATTATTCATTCAAGAAAAAAACTGTTACTGCAAAAGTATTTCGCTAAGGAATTTCCATAATTAAAATTCGCTGGGAGAAGTGTCAAGAAATATAGTGACAGTCAAATGTTAGAGAAGGAAGAAAGCGAATGAATATTTAGAAGGTTAAAGTTTCTAAAGATGCGAGTTGAGAAATATTATGAGAAAATATTTTATTAGACTTTGATAATTTCCAAATTATGGGAAATATCAGCATTTTCTAATATCTCTCTTATATGAATAAATTGACAATCATATTAAATTTACGTTTTCTACATTTCTGATATTAAAATTCTGCATGAATAATTAGAACATTCAATACATATAGTATAATTAGAAACTAATATAAAAATTGCAAAATTTTGTTTACGGTATGAGCTATTTAATTACAAATTGATATATTAAAAATATTTCAATAAATAACTTATTGGATCTAAATAACTAAATGGTTTTTGAAAACAATAATAGCGAATTTTAAACAGTAGTTATAAGATTGTTTAACATTTAAACTATCTATTGAATTCTTACTTTTTTACAAACAAATTTACGCTTATTCTTAAAGGAAAAATATGCATAAAGTATTATTTAGTTTGTAGGATATTTTAGTTTGATGAATATTGATAAAATTCAGAATAGCTTTTTCTCACTGATCTATCACATCTGTCTTTATAAAATTTTAAAATGTATTACATGAAAACTTATAAATGTTATGCAAAATATCAGAAAGTAAGTGAAATATTATTATAAATTTATAATATGCTCCTTGTTTTAAAAAACTTAAAAATGCATGAAAGAAATTTCTAAAATATATTTACATCTGGATTATATTCATGAAAAGCTAATTTGTTATTATTTATAAAGTTACAATTTTTTTCGTGCTATTCAGCTTTAGAATCATCAAATATTTGAAAAAGTTCGCCTGCATTAACATTTGATTCGTTTAAATGTTAGATTATAAACAAGCATAGGAGACATTTAAACACGAGTTTCTACATTCTGCTTCATATAAATTTCCGGCATTAAAGTGGCTACTACTTCATGGGCCGGCGTTTTAATAATAAAAAATTAAAATTGATATTTATCTATCTTAGTATAAAAATGCTTAACTATGTATCATAAATTGTGTTAAAGTGAAACATTTTATTTATTGTAAATTTGTGAAGTAATAGACGAACTCTTGAACAGGAATTCACGAATGAAATTGCATATATTAAGTGAGATAAAATTTTAAAATTTAGTATTTAATCAATATTTTACATTAAGATGTAAATACTTAAATGTTCATCTTTTGTAAATCAAATGATTGAATTGCATTCAAACATTATTTATAAGTAAAGGTGTTAACATGAAAATTAATACTTATAACTTACTTATAACTCTACTTTAAAAATAAAGACAAATAACATATTATAAATTAGAATAAATTCTTAATTTCAACTCTTTTTAATTTTGTGCCACTCTACAGTACCAAATAATAGCCATTTTGCATCACTAATTTAAATTAGTAATTAATAATTAGCCATTTACTCACTAGAAATTTTAATAGTTATAGTTATTTCTATAATTGCTTTTTAATGTTGTGGTCATATCTACATCACATTTCTTAACATGAATATTATTCCATTTTATAATTTTTATGTTTACTTCCATACTACATTTCCTATTTTTGCGCCTTATTAAACATGTATTCCTTTGACTAATTTTCTGTGCTTAGGATGAATATTAAGTAAATTTAAGATAAACTCATTTATTTAATTTCGACTGTAATATTTCTTTACTTGCCTACCATACATTTAGGATTTACTCCAAAATATTATTCTATATCCAATTAGATCGATACTGTAAAAATAAATTCTTTCCATGTCAACAGGAAAATAACAAGTCTTTTAGTCTATCCAGGGCTATCACACCACCCCCTTTCCACTCACTCAACTACGAGTGGAAAAATCCCCTATTCTTGAACTGCACATGCGTCACCCTCTGTCGCTCGAGATGCTTGTTTAGTTCCTCTGTCAGAGAGAGAATTGAATTCCGAAGCACAAGACCAGAATACATTTCCCGCATCCTTTGCAAGCAGTTATTCAGAGTATTTTTAGTGGCCTGATCATAGAACCGCTTTCATGTAAGCCGCGTGTTCCTTGGATAGGAGAAATTCTAACAAAACTTTCAGATCGTTTTAGAAAATAATTGGGAACAAGAGAAATTTTCATTGCTTGTGCTTTGATACTTCTAGTTCAAATTTAAAGTTTCTTGATTTTAACAAATATCTTCAAAAAAGTTTTAGTTGAAAAGTTTGAATGGATTATGAATAAATTTATGATATAAATGGAATTTAGTTTTGCATTTAAATAATTATTCTTCTTACTTTTATACAAATTCCTAAATTTTTTCGTTGTGTAATATCATTTATATGATTTCGAATAACAGCTACATTTTAAATTACAGATATGATACAAATATTGCACGCGAATTTATTTAATGAAATATGTGTTAAACTGGAATGATTTTTTTTTCCAATTGCAAGGACTTAACTCTTTGTTTTTTGAGGAAAATACGAATGTTAAAATTTAAAAAAGAAACTAAACAATCTTTTAGTTCTTATCCTACATTTCGTATTGCAAATCTGTTATTTAAGGGAATTTTAATATGAATAACTATTTGAATTAAAATATTTTTATTGTAGATTCTTTATGTTTTCACATGTGCAATTGTTTTCTTTATATCGGACACAATATAATCATTTACTGATTCAGAATTAAATTTTTAAAAGTGTGATGCAAATCATAAAACATTTTTTTAAAGTGTACATTTTTTCAGATATATTTAATGTTATCAACTTATTCTAACTATATATATGACTTTTAATAAACTGAAAAATTATCACCAGAAATCCAACAATACGTTTGTTATACAACTCTTGATTTGCTTTGCCTAAGAGTGATATACGCACAAACAGTTTCAATATACTTTATACTTTAAAATATGCATTGGTTCACAGTTGCTTTCTTCAGCGTAACATGGTGTTATTGTTTTTGTACATTACTGGATCCAGACTCTAGAACTTTGAGCTCAAGAGTAGTAAACACACGGTATGGATCAATTCGAGGATTCATAAGTAGTCTGAGTAATCGTCAGTTACAGCCTGCAGAAGTTTTCCTCGGTGTTCCATACGCTGGTGCACCTAAAGGACCTTTACGATTTATGCCCCCCGTAACGTCACCCCACTGGAAAGGCGTCCGCCTGGCCGACCACTTTAGTCCAGTTTGCCCACAGAAACTACCTGATGTGACCAACGAAACAGAAGCTCTGAATTTCATGCCATTAGGCCGTTTCCGATATTTACGAAGGCTTTTACCCTACCTGACTAATCAGAGCGAAGATTGTTTATATCTTAATATATTTGCTCCAAGTCCAGGTAAGAGGAAAAATATTTTTTATATATTATATTTGATTTTCCCTACACATCTATTTCTCCTAACATTAAAAGAATCTGAAAGGATCTTTTTATATTTTCATTTATTTTATACTCTGTATAAAAAATTTTTTGTTAAAATTTTTTTAATATTTTAGTGATATTTGTAGTCTTTAAATATAATATATGAAAAGATTTATAATTTAGAAATGCACTAAATGTTATATAAAATACAAAGATATAATTTCAAATAAAAAATAAATTAATCAATAAACTTTAACAATTGTAATAACAATATTTTTCTATTATTTTAAATATATATAAATACATACATTCTTACATTGCATGCATGCATAGAATACAGAGATATTTATTTTCATAATTTTCAATGTTTCGATTTTCCTTTCTTCTCATTGCTTTTTCCTTCATCTCAGCGTTTTTCTTTTCAATTTAAGCTGTTCACTTTGCTGTTATTGAAAACTTTTTCTAATTTAAAAAAATATATCTGTGCTTGTATTTGTTTCAGTAAATTATAGTGCCTATTATTTTGTTTGAAGTTTTAAAAGAATTTACGATGCTAATTATGTAATTTAATAATTATTTAGTTTTTAATTCATTGATATTTATTAAGTGTAAAACACAGTATTTCAAACTTTGTAATAATACTTTTCCCACTTTAAAAATTATATTTTAATGAAGATTTCCTTAATCCACAAGGTAAGCAACACAATATAATGTGTACTATATAAAAGGTTATTTCATAGATGTTTCATCTGTACATATTATGTATAGACTCCTATAAAAAGTTAAATAACGGATATGTCTGCACATACTATGTGTAAACTTTCATAGATAATTAAATTAGGTTATATATATATCCCTGATTTAACTTTTCAATAGGACTTTTTAGTTTTTCAATAAATCCTTGTCTTCAATATTGGAAAAACATATTGTTTACGAAAATGTTACTATTTGTAAGAGAATGTTTAGTAGACAACATAACATTCACATATATTTACAATATTTGTTTATCCTCTACAAACAAATCCTTTAAAATATTATACATTTTCTAACTTATAATACATATTGTTATTACATTTTAATAATAAATTCCATTACAACATAAATGTATACAAAGTATAAAATTGTAATGAGAAAAATGCTGCTTTTATTTAGATATTGTAAGTAAAACTGTAACATACTCTAAAAATATTTACATTCATTAAAATATCATGTAAATGTCACTGTTAAAGTAAAATTCTGTCATAAATTTTATGTTGTCCGTTTTATGTAGAAAACGGACAACATTTTATCTGAAAAAGAAATTTATGTAGAAAAGAAAAAATAATCTGAAGTCAAATTTAAATTTGTTGATGAACTTTTTTATCATGTGAAGCATTTATATATTTTTAATTTTAAAATGAATGTAAAGATATATTTTCAAGTATTTTGGTTGTTAATCATAACTTAAATTAAGTAAAATACTTGTCAATATTAGCCTAAAGAGATATTTAAAATATTCTTTCGATATAGTTTCAAAAATATAAAGTTATTTTGCTAATCGATTTAATTTAAAAATATTATTTTTCTTTGCTTAATCTTTGTTTTGTTAAAAATCATTAAGGATACTAAGACGTTTACCGATAAAAATGCAATAAAGAAATAAATCTTCAAATTAAGTAACCAAATCATTGTTTTTAATTAAAAAATTCTTGATAAACGGTAGTTTTTTTTTTTTTTCAATTTTCCTAGCATTTTAATAAATAATATGCAAATAATAATAAAAATGGTAATTTTTATTGATGGTTTATATAAAATTATTTTAATTTTAAAAGTTTATTTTAAAAATGTGAAAAAAATTCTTTTTGTATCCATTTATAAAATCTTATCTATAAGACAAAATGCATTAAGCCATCAACTGCTAATTTCTTATAACATTTTGGTAGGCTTAGAAACAATACGGTTAGTAAAAAAGATGGAATAAGTAGCATATTTCTACAGTAGTTTTGAATTCTATCTATTAGTATTTCGTTGTAAAATAAGAAAATCTATACAAAAAATATTATTAAAATTTAAAAGATCTGGTTCATTGAATTTATAGACGAGTATCAAATTTGTACGACTGCATTATATGAACAGATACTTCGAATACACTCTTCCTGCCTAACCGATATATTATTATTGATTTACATTCATCACATGAAATTAAACTAATAAGCATACTAAAACAATTTTAATACCGAATGTAACGCGTGCAATTCTAGAGTCCAAAAATAGGGATCATTATTGCTAACAGTATAAGGATATTTTAAATTATTTCTTGCAATCTATATTATCCCCTAATTAAATTAACTTATTTGATCAATGGGGGCCCTCTCGAATTTATGTATAGTTTCCAAGTCTTATAAAAATCATTATATATTATCGGGCTATGTTAATTAATTCCAGTTATATAACAAATATTTAAGTTTAAGCTTCTTTTTTGTTAAATTTCAATAAATTGCGTGTTGAAGAAAAAAGTTCATGTTAATAACTAAAAATAGTGTAATTCTATTATATCTACTTATAAGTATATTAAAAAATACAATCAAAATATATTTATATTATTAAGTGGCACTTTAATAAATTTGTATTTATGGAAAATGTAAATTTCTTAATGCTAATTTACTGAAATATTCTATGAAAAGAACCACGTCATGCTATCGTTAGGAATTCAATTTCTTACTATCATATAATTTTATATGCATAGTGAACGCTTTTTCTTGTATTCTTAATATTTTTCTTTATTGAATTATGACATTAAGTTGTAATATCCAAATATCTGACGTGATTTTAGATGAAGTTTTAGAAAATATTACATTTATTGAAACATTATCTAAGTAAAATCTACATCAATCCCATGTCATGCAGGCTTTTTCAGTCAATAATTGAAATGAATACATAAATTATAATGAAAAGATTTATTACATGAAATATTTTAATCAGGCTTAGATTGTAAATTTATAAGTTATTTTAACAATTTAAATTGAAGTATTTCTTATGTAATAAAGAATCCTTACCAAAACGAATGAACTAGTACCATATAAAAAGTACATAATAAATATTGAACTACAAATAAGTAAGAGGGTAATCAATTATGTTTAAGTCAATAAGTGCTGTCATCTGTGTTCGGTATTACTAGATAGTTCTTATGAATTTTGTGACACCAAAATATACAATCCATATACACTTGACAGCTAATCTTTCAGATCTTAGTAATTCAATGACATTTTTCTAAACACGCGAAAATATTAATGAATGCCATTTGCATTAATTAATGTACATCTTTGTCAAAGAGAACAACATTGAACTGTAATCTCATTCAAAAATATAGAATTAAAATTTTATCCTTAGTTAAAAATTTTGTCTTTATAAGAGATAATTTACGAGATCTGCCAACGGGTAAATTGTGTCACCTCTGGTAAAGCAATAATGATTCAGTAAATACCATGGTGAATAAATTTAGTCTGAAAGTTTTTTGGAGTAAAATGAGAAAAAGACGTAGAAACAACACAATAAACTCAAAAAACTTACAGTTGCGTAGATACTTTTATTCTTATTACAGATATAATGTAGACAGAAGTATATAGGTAATGAAAAATACGTTTATTAAAAAAAAAAAAAAAAAAAAAAAAAAAAAAAAACATTGCATTTACAAAAAGAAATATAAGTAAGTAATGCAATTCATTTTTGTAAAAATAATGTTTTTTTATACAGTTTTATTAATATTCTGTCAAAATAATTATCATTTAGGCTTAATATCTATTCCAAAGTATATTTTATACACTAATTTATCCCATATTTTGAAATCATTATATGATATAATAAGGATAAAATTTTTCACAGAGATTTAAAATATATTTCATTATAAACTGATGTTTTTTATATACAAGTAGTTTGAAATTAAAATTATACTATTAATGTTCGCTTCATATTCGTCAAACACAATATTTTTTAAATAATTTCATTCTGATAAAACTTTCAAAACACGTAATATGTGAATTTTTTAGTAAAATATATTTTTCAGTTTTCTTTTTAAGGAATATCAAGAAAAATTGCTTATAAAATTTAAATATTTATATAAACAAATAATTTTATTAAAGACATGAATATTTTAGAACCGGTTTAAATAACAACCGACAGATGGCGATACTACACAAAGTCTTAATATGTAATTGTGGCGTTAAATGTATATTTTATAGTCATCCCATATTGGCAGCCTGGCTGGCACAGGATAACAACAACAACAGTATGGAGATTTTATTGATTTTTTTATTATCAATATGAAAATATTTGAAAAAGAATTTTTTTTTAAATTTTTTTATTTAAAGATCAATTTCAAAATAGCATTCCTTTAAATACACTTTATGTAAAATTAGTCAATACGGGGATGGCATACATATTGATTTCCATTCAACTTATTTCATAATATCAGCATTTAAATATTGTCTGCTAATCTCTGAAACGCAAAATAAATAATGTAGAAATTATTGAAAACATTACCACACACCCATTTAAGATTTCTACACATTATATGTTACACTTAAATAACCTAAAATATTTTTATTTAAAGTAATAAAAGTATATAAATAAGGTTTTTAACTAAAAATGATTGAAAAATGGTTTTGATTACTTACCGTTTAAGATTTCTACGAAGTGAAATTAGAACTTTTTTAATTTGTTTTGCTTCTTTAATATTAGCTTATAACTTTATGTTTCCCATATTAATTAAATTACATTTCATAATATTACCAACGGCATATTTTTGTGTATTTATTTTTTCATTGTTATTTTTTTCAAGATTCCTAAAAACATACAAATTTATCAAATGTTGAAGTACGGAACTTTGGGTACTTTTTTGAAATATCACAGTAGCAATCTTAACATTAAATATGTGTTTGAATTTCTTAAGCCTATAATAAAGTTACTGGATTGAAATACATCTATTAATATGTATATTTAGATTGAAATTAATATATACATGTCATTTTGTTGTGTATCTGTTAACAATATTTGATTACACGACATTTTTGTATGCTCTTGTATTTTTAATCACAGAAAACTAAAATTGGCATTTTCAATTTCTCATGACATATATTTTACATTTCTGATCCAGTTCTCATTTATTTGCAATCTTAAAGTGAAAAAAATCGTACATAACGAAATTTGAATTAAAATTATTTGTTGAAGAGCAATTTTTCCTTTTAAGGTAAACTTTAATAACATACAGCATATTTTTTATAAAATTGTTTATTTTTTGTCAAACTAGTTATATTTCAATTAAACGGCTAACATTCGACAGAAAATTTTAATGCATCAATTATTATATAATTTGGGCACAAGGTATATGTGAAAATGTCCTTTTTTCAACGAAGTAAAACTGATAAACTATTGAGGTTGAAAAAAAGTATGGTTTAAGAAATATACAGTGATACAGATATTTTATGAAATTTTATGGAACACTCCCTTTAAAAATAGTTGTGTAAATGAAAAACTTTATGTTCAAACTTTTACTTTATTTCATAGTTCATCACCTAAAACTTTTTCATCATTCATCACCTAAAACATATGAGCAAAATTACATTCAAATACCATACTTATTTCTTTGAAGTGTATCGGGTAAAAATTTAAAGTTTTTGTGAAAGTAAAATTTTTAATACAATTGCCTTTAAAGTGATAGTTTCTTTTTTTTTGTGTGTGTGTGTGTGTGTGTGATAGCAGGAATGTCACCACTTTATTCCGAACGTGTAAGCCAAATAACTGGTTCATAATTATGACTATCACAATCTCCCATAGAAATCTATATAAAAAATTGTAAAAGACAAACATTGTGCTGTACCAATTCCATCTGAAAAGCAAGTCCTTGTCTTGCTTTTTCACAAGATGACATATTATAAATGACATATATAATAATTATAGATGATATATATAGACAATAATAGATGACCTATATAATATTTTTCTTGATTTACTTTATGTGTTCTTTCCCAAACATATACCTAATTTTTTCTAAAAGAGAAATACCAGTATCTATTAGCATTTCAACAGTTTATCAACTCTTCAAATTGTATCTTTAAGTTATAGTCAATGCTCAGAAATCAATTATTTTAATTTAAACTTATGTTTACCTGAATGAAAAATATATTTATGAGATATGCTTCTACTGTATTGGTTTTTATTTTTATTTTTTCTCATTTTTAATTTTAAATGCAATCATTATCTTCAGCTCAACTCACAATTTAGTATTTTAGAGTATAATTTTATTATAACAAAGAAAAGTATTTAAAAGCATACATCCATTAACAACCATGCTGCTTTTCACTTTATGATATTGTTAGTACATCTAAATCAATTTAAATCAATTATTACTAAACGATTTTCTTAAGTACAATTACACACAAACCATTTCGTAACTTAAATCAAAGTTTCTAAAATAATCCTAAATATTTGAGTGTTAATTGTAAAGAAAAAAATTCATCGGCACTAAATTTAAATTGTAAATATTAAACCAGGAAAATGAGGAAATTTCTGTCAAATTTATAGTTACTCGCAAAAAGAGATAGCATGTCTCATCTGATGAAAAAAGATAAATTTGCTCTTTTGAATTTTGAAATTTTATATTCTTTTCAATTTCATAAAAAAATAAAATCTGGACTTTTAAAGCTAATAATACGTAATATATTTTTCCTAATTTTAAACCGGGAAAATGAGGAAAAAATTAATTTATTATTGCAAGTGTGGAATATGCTTTATAAATTTTATTCTTTGAATATCAATTCAGGTTGTTGAGAATGACTTTTTTATTACGAAAATAAACTTAGAAACCGGTTAAGATAAAATATTAAGCTAAAAATAACTATTACTAGTTTAATTATAATAATCATTTTAAATAAAATTAAACTCGTATTATTTATTTTAGTAAAATTTCTATTAAATGCTAAGATTGGAATATACAGTTGAAGCAACGAAAATTATTTATTTGATATCACAAATTACAAGTCAAGCGTTTATTTATTATTAATTCTATGTGCATTTTTTTCGAAACACCATGGGAATTTATCTAAATCGTAAATTTCTTCTCAAACAAATTTTTTATTATATCTTACGAAAATATATAACAAAAAGTTAATGTATCAGGACAACATTTTTCAAAATAGTAAGCTATTATCATCAAATGTTTTCCTAGAGAAGTTTATGGAATATATTTAATAAAACTATTAAAAAACTTTTGGTCATTTTCAAAGCTGAAAATAAATTGATTAATGGCCTGGTATTATAAGAGCTTTAGTTGAATTTTGGTTTACCTTGAAACATATTATCCTCTGAGAGGATATATATCTTCCAGATACCATTAAAACGAAGTTGCTGTATTTCAAATGATTTTTTGCAAAGGTTTGGAGAAAGCAATACATTATATACTGTAAAAGAGGCACCAGTGACCAGAGGCAATATTCTACCAATGTCATCTTAAACTCTCCTGCAGTATCCGAGCTATTCTTTATGTTTTCCGATTCCTGTAGGAATATCTGGTAGAAATGTTTCAGTTAAATCGGGAAGTTCCCATCGGTCTCGCTTCCAGAACATTCATTTTGGTTTTATACACCGTTATTTATAAACACCACGTAAGGTCGAGTGCAGAAAAGAGTGTATTTATTTTCATCTGTCAGACATGCCATCTGTATTATTTTTTATGTGTACTTTTTCTGTTAGAATACTCTGAACTTCATGAGAATAAATGTTGGTGCTCTTCTTCTCTCAACATGACTTCCAATATATTCTTTATTTGTTTCCTACATTTTAGAAGAGATGGAACGAAGTGTCGAGTTTCCAAATGTTTGCCCAGCTTTTCGACATTTTATAGTTCCGGAATTGCTACTGGCGTTTTACTCTATGCCATTTATTTTCTTTTCCAGTCTTCTCTGTGTGCCTTTCTGTCTCTTCAGTAATGGCAATGAGATGTGTGAAAAAAAATCAAATCAAAATTGAAAGAGAAATGGAATTTTCCCTAGGAGAACCGTAACACTCCACAAATTGCTTCATCAACTATAAAATTTAATGTTTACTTTAGCAAATAGGGCTTGTAACCATTATGCATTATTCATTTTTTTAAATGGAATGTGGCTTTTTCTGGATTTACTTTTTGCGAATAGAAATGAATATTAGCTTTTGAAACATATATTTATATATTTCATATTTAAAGATAAAATTTCTGTTAGTGTTTATAGAAAATGACGGTAATTTTTGAAAATGGAATGTAAAATGTTTAAGAATATATAAGGTGTTTTGTTTTATTGTACAGCATAAATATTATTATACTATTTTTGTGAGAATTCTGTGCGTGCTTTTACTATTGCAAGCAAATTAAAAGTATTAATAAGTTTTTAATAAACTTTAATTTATTAAAAGCTATCGATCATTATTTATATGCGTTTAGTATAACGAAATACAAATTCAATCATTTTTAATAAAAAATAATATACCCCTTTTTTAAAATTGAAAATATTATAACTATAACAACTATATTTGCCTTCTTTTCACTATATTATATAAATATTCTTTGTGTAATATATTCTTATTGTACATTGAAAAGGCTGAATTAGAAATTTTCAAAGTGCTAAAACACTGATTCATATATTAAAGAATAAAAAATGAATACAGTTATTTAATTAATGAGATAAAACTATTTAAAAGTTAAAAATAGTTATTATTTTTTTTTAAAATTGAATTAACTTTAGTATAAAGATGTGAAAGAACAAAGCCATGTCTTTGAAAATGAATGGAATATTTGTAATTACTTTAACAATACATTCATTTAAAGTATCAAAAATATTTTCGAAGGGAATTAATGTAATCATAAAGGATTTATACATTTAGTAACCGGATAAAATTAAGTTTCAAGCAACAAGGAATGATTCCTCGAAATTTAGTAACGATTCTCAAATAATATTAAAATAATCAGCATGCGAAAAAGGATAATTTCCTTAAAGGTCATTTTTACGAATGAAATTTAAGCATTAACCTAAATGATAAAAAATAGAATAATAAACGTACATATAACTACATTCTCATAAGTTTCACCATTCAAAGACCGATATCTTAACAGAAATTATACTCCATAAAAATCAATTAAACGTATAGTTTTCTCAATTAAAGTAATCGATATATATATATATATATATATATATATATACCTCATTGCTTCCCATTTTGATTAATTGTATTTCTTTCCTTTATGAAACTTCCTAATTCAGTTCTTAATATGCTTCAATTTAATTTCAATAAAATAAAAGCTATAAATGTTAAATAAGCTGATTTATTACTAAATAAATTTCCTAAAATATATTGTAAAAATCCTTAAGAATTATTAAAAAATATGAATTAAATGATTTTTAATGTTATTTACTCATTTCTTTAACCTTTTATACTTTTAATATATATATCAATTCTGAAATCTGAGTTATAAACTGATAATCATTTATTTAAAAATAGTGTTTCCTAAAAGCCTTTGTCAAACTCTTATGAATATAAATACTATTGTAATACATTAAGTAAAAGTTATGTTGTAAAAACTTGTTTTAAACATTCATAATGTATTACTTATGAATGTTTAAAACATGATATGGAGCAATTATGGTAACTTTTTCATTTGATTTTTTCATTGAATGCAGCATTTGATTTAATGTACCCAGAATTCAAGAATAGTAAAAACGAAACTCAGAAAATATATTTGTTTCTGCCCGATAACTCTCATGTTTGTGAAAAATACGACTCCAGGTTGGAATTATGATAATAGAACCAAACTTACAGAGAATATAATGCGAGGTAAGACATGAAAGTCGTTAAAATGAAAGTCGTAAAGTAACTGCATACGCAAGGAAGAACATATTAGCCACTAGTTCTTTGCATATAAAGGACTGCAAAAAGCATTGAAATCTATTTATTGCCTTCTGTTAGCTGTTGATGTTTAACTACTGGGCAATATGCTATGTGAAAAACGGAGAGCATCATATCAACAATATTTAGAGCTGATATGATACAGCATCGTCATATTGTGGAAGGTTGTATTTTCCTACGGAAAAATGGCCCTTATACGTTGTGTAATGAGCGACAGTGTTTGAAAGAAATAAACAAAGGAGAATAAAACAATAGGAAAATCTCAATTTGGAGCATTCAATTGCACAGCGTCACGCAACGACATATGCTTCATCTGCATGATTGTGACAGACCACACGATTTGCTGCTGTTAGTACAAATTCATAATACAGCTACCCTGGTGTTCTGTTGTCAGTCGTCTTCTTTTGAAGGGTCAGATGTGGGAAACTCTACGTATAAACCTCCTTATGCTAAATTGCAAAATACTTCATGACATGTTCAGAGGGAAAAAATATTTTCCGATAAATCTCGATACAAATTTGAAAACTATGGTGGAAGAGTATCCTTCAGATGTTACTAAGTGAAACATCTGCTCCCTCAGTGATTTATCGACTGTGATAACAAAGAATGGCATGACATGGTGTTGTTGAAAGATATTAGATACAATTGTCCAATCCATTTAGATAAAAAATATGGGCAACATCAACAATGATCAACAGTGAAGAAATTGTGCAGAAGACATTTTCATTTTTAGACACATTTTGAGCATTGTAATTCAAATGCTTGTGTTCAAATTTCTCAAACTGCGTATATCCTCTTCAAAGTACAGCTTACTTCATTTGTTCCATATACAGTTTATTCCTCGGATATATCATCCATTGATTCTGTAGTTTCATTGGTCGATAACTCGCTCATACAACTGCATCATCAAACAATAATATTGTACTTAGGACTTCAAAACTAATTTAATTACTACTAAATTACTATAGTAATAAATGTTTTAATAGTACTTAATTACTAACTACTAAATTGCCATAAGAATTACATTCAGAATTCATATAACTCAAATCCGTACGGATTTCATTACTGAGCTAGGTACTCATTGCTTAGCAATGCAAATGAATAAAATAAAAAACAATGTAAATGATTAAAATTATTTATTAAATAAAATTTTTCTTTAACATAAATGTCTCAAAATGTTATATTATTGCCCTTTAAGACATTTGTTTTTATGATTTATATGTCTACACCCCAATTAAAACAAATTATCTTTTAGAACAATACATCATCTTCGTAAAGGTAATTATTATCTCCTAAAAAATATCAATATTAAAATAATATTAATTTTTAAAACTAAAATGTAAGTTAATAACGATTTTAATAAATAAAAAAAGAGGCGTTAAATAAAATATTTTTAAATTATTCTATAAGATTATTTAAATTTAGAATTTAACAATTATTTTTTAATAAAATTTATATAAATTATATTTGCTTCAACGTTTGATTAATAAGTGTTAATGAAAGTAAACTATAATTGAAATTTTAAATAGAAATGAATAACGAAGAAAACAAAGGGAAGCATTATAACATTTAATTACTACGCAGTTAAGAAATTACTACTGTAGTTGTTTCCTTATTCATGTCAAATGAATTATAATAGCAAAGAGAATATTATAAGTTTTAAGTATAAAAATAAACAAATATTTATTATAAAATGAACAATATTCTTATAGTCATAAAAAAGTATGTTTTCAATACAAATCTGAACCAACGGAAGTTATACTGTGTTTCGAATTGTTTTTATTTTTTAAAAAGAACACACATCGTAAATTAATTGAAAAAACACCACTCTCATTTGCAACTACATCTTATCTCTCTAGAGAATTTTAAAGCAAGATTGATGTTTTATTTTTCAAAACAAATTTATTTTTCTATGTTTTCTCAAACAAGATGAAAAATAAAGTTAAATTAGGGAAACACTGTTTGCGTATGAAATCAATGGAAGTTACAGTCTCTTGAGATTCGTGAAAAAAATGCCCTTTCCTCTTTTGAAGATTTGTGGCCCTTTTTTATATCTTTAAAAGATTAACTTAGTTGCTCATTTGTTCAAATTTAATGAACATTTATGGAGAAAACATCTTTTTTTTTTATTAAAGCGCTAGGAATTTTTAAACGCTTTAATTTAGTAAATCTAAATTATTTATTGTAAAAAATATGATGTCAAACGCTTAAAACTTTTAACTTCTTAACATTCCTGAAATTTTCTTTCAAATTAACAATATCTATTGGTATTAATTTTTTTACTCACAGTATGCCTGCAAATTATTAATATCACAATAAAAATATTTTGCTGCTTAATTATTTTATGCTTAATGTTAGTTATTTTATTTAATGTTAGTTATATTTTATATTTTATTATTTTTGTTATAATTTATTTAATGTTAGTTTGCTTAGTGTTAATTATTTTTTGCTTAATTATGTTATGCTTAATGCTATCATTTTGTACATTCTTAAAAATTCAAGAGATTTTATCACTCGATGTGAGCATAATTTGCCTAACTTGTTTATGTTCTTAAATAATTTTGGTATTTACTTGAAAGAATATTTTTTTTAATTTTTGCTACGTTTAATTCACCCTGATCTTTTTTAAAATTCAATTTGAAGACATGAAATGAAAGAAAATTCACTCTTTTGTAGGAAATATACATCGTATTCATAAAAGTATGAAAGGTATTTTTATAAAGTTTATTGTATTACGTGTATTACCTTCTAAATAAGTAACAATAAATGTTTGTAAAGTTAAAAGTATTATTACTGCAATATACGTACTTCGGTTACAATAATAAAATCATAAAATCTAAAATACACATCATGTTTTGAAAATTTCCATTTACTATAAAAATTATAGTTCCACAAGTTAAAAGCATGATATTTAAAATCATTGTTTTAAAATTCACTTTTTGAAAATTTCTTTGTTCAGAGCTAAACTTAAAAATCAATTCAAAGTTTTAAAATTTCAAAAGAAATATAATAGAACGAAGAAACATATAAAAGTAGTCAGATGAAAACAAAAACTTGAAATTTGAAAGTCAGGAAAATCTGCTTATAATTACATTTTTGAATCTTGTTTGTGTTTATGAGAATATAGCTAGGAGCAGAAAAGATGCACATTTTATTTCATCGTACAATCAAATTTACAGAAAGATGAAACAATATTCTTTAATTTGAATAAATTCTTTAACTCTGGAATGTCCTGGTAGAAATTGAGTTATCTAGGTGTATGTTTAAAATGTATATTTAATCTTTCGTGAATTGACGAAAGTAAACCTTTAATTAAGGGATGATTGTTAGAAACAGACCAGTCTCTTCTCAACATTTCCCTTGATTGTCGATGTATTTGTTTTTATATAAAAGATTTCGGAATTTTCTTAAAAGTATTTGGAAAATCTGATCGAACTACTGCTTTTTCTAATTTGCATCCCGTTTCACTCCTAACACTAGGAAAATGATATCTGATCTACTTGACATTTACTTTTACATTTTCTATGAAAACTTTCAGAGAAATAATGAATTTTCTTTAATTATTACATGGGCTTTTACTTTTTGAATTTTAAGAAATCTTATTTGCATCAGTATAAAAATAAATATTAAGCTGCAAGTTAAAAGTATTATATGTCTATACATATTAATAACATTAATGAAATATCAAAAATATATCCTAATCGATAAAGGAGTTTTAATGCTTATCAAAAATAACTATCATTAATTTTCATAAATTATAATATTTTAACTTTAAGAACTATAATTGTTATAAATTATTATTCTTACAATTCTAAATTATTATTTTTGTCCTACAATTCTAAAACATTCTTTTAACACAAATAATACAAGGTGTGTATATAACCAAACAGTTTTTACACATTTACCAAATCCGCAAAATTACTAATCTTAGCGCAGGATAAACATCCTTAACCAGATTTTGTAAAAGTTATGTACATGCTTGTTGAAACAGCTATTTTCAAAAATAGTATCTGAGGAGATAATTGTTTTGATAAGTCAGTTTCAAAAGAAAAGAACTAACTTCTTTACATCCTTATTTTAATTGTCAACAATAAATAATAAATTATAAATTTTATTGATAACTAAAAACATTAAAATTTATTTTAAATGTTAATATTGTATATGTATACCGTATGGGAAAATTTCAATTGAATACGGATTTAATCAGCTAAGGACAAATATAAAATCTACAATAATTTGAAAAGTAAACATTTTGCACAATTAATATTCCGTTTAAAGTTTAATATATTTGAATTTTATTAAAATAAGATTATTGTAAAAACATAATATAATATATATATTATCTTACAGGATATTTAAAATCTTAGGTATGTGTTTAGATGATAAAATTTTAATTAATAGGAAACATATATAATAAGTAATATCAGCTCTTTAGGCACATTTGATGTGTGAGACCCGTCATCTGCTTCAATACAACACATTATTTTTATAATTCAGTACTCAACATTTAAGAAACATTGAATTCCGGATTTGAAACACTTGTATCAAACTCTTTAATGCAAATATATTTTCTGTGATACTATTTAAGCAGACTGAATCCTAAAGTTTTATTAAGAAATTTTAGAGACATATACGCTTTATATAAGAGAATCTCATTTAGAAATGATATATAGCAGGATGACCAAACTTTTGGAATCCGTGGTCTACTCCACATTTAAAAATCCAAGGTCGTTTACCAGAGCTAAATTAATGCAACGTACATGTTTATATATTTATCTTTGGTAACAAGAAAAAATAAATTATTTAATTTTTCTGAAAAAAAAACTTAATATTTAAAAAATAAAAAGTTACTGACAAAAATAATCAAAGTATTCACATATCAAAAATTGACCAACCTATTCACTTTGTTTAATTGAAATTTGTCACTGTATATCTGCGACAAGTTTATCAGATTGTGGCTGGTACGAGCTTAATGCAATGCGTAAACACGAAATTAAATGTTCCTCTGTTAAACGCAACCGATGTTTGATTTTTATGGCGCTCATGATTGAAAAAGCAGATTCGCAAAGATACGTCGATCCAAAGTATAATTTCTAATACAAAATAGTAAATATTTAGAAACTTATCCTGAGAAATTAAATTCCAAAAATCAGTAACGCTAGATGCTCTGGATTTAAGAAATATATCGCACCTTAATTTAATAATTTCTTTCTAGACCGTGACTGATGTGGTATCTATTAAATGTCCTATTTTTTCAGATACTTCTTCAATATTGACATTTTCATTAAATGGAAATATCATAAAATTGAGTATTTTTCCAACATAATTAAGTCAACGAATCTTCTTTCAAATTCTCCAAACAAAACATCTAAGTCATTATTGGGATGGTCACGTGGACTGCTTAAAATGTCTTCACGGTCGACCAGTCGGCCGTGGTCTACGTCTTGGTCACCCTTGATATATAGGAAAGAAAATACATTCATATTGAATTTCTGAATATTACAAAACTTAAAATTCATGAAAGAAATGAAATTTTTATGTCAAGTAAATATAAATGAAATAATTATATTGAAAATAGCTTTCCAAAATTAAAATGAACTTATTTTTATTATGATTTTAAGGAATTTAAATTATTCTTTTTCTATCATAAATGTTTTTTTTTTTTTTTTTTTTTTTTTGTTCAAATAGTAAAAACTTTTGAATCGTAGAAGTTTATATACAGAAATTTTATATCTTCCTTAACATCAATGATAAGTTTCAATATTTTAAGATTTTGGGAACATAAATTAACTTATAAATTGATTCGCCATGAGTGAATGTAATTAAAATCATAAAAATCCAACAAAAAAATAGTTTTTAAATAAAAAAGTGAATGCTAAAATAATATCAATTATTATCATTATTAAAAAATGATTAACTCTAAAATCTATTAAAACATTTATTACTATTGTGAATTCTAAATTCAAAATTTTAGAGAGGAGTTTTTGTGAAAAATCAATTAACAGGATTGCTTACTTTCAAATAAATTTTATTATTAAGGAAGTAAATATCTTAGAGAGTCACACATAATATTTTATATCATAGTCATAATTATTGTTATCTTATAATAGCTAAAGTTAATGCAAGAAAAATACCGTGTAAAATATATAATAAATTCTGAGTTTCGTAAGATGAAACCCAGCTTCCATTTTCTATAACAACGTAAACAAATTTTGCTGAAACAAACTCATTTCGTCCGTCAGAAACTTGAAGCTGTAATAATTATTCAACACTCCTAATTACCATGGAATAAATGACACCTAATTAAGACTAGTTACTAAGGACTTCATCAAGAAATTCAATTGATATCATGTCTTACGTAATTGCCTTTAATTACGTAACTCGTTTGACAATCAGGTATCCATTTTAGAAAATCTGCTTCCTAGTTTTGTAATATGAATAGTGACACATAATTCAATTTCAACTACAA
>JAPDSC010075084.1:75868-99050 GCA_026290005.1 Latrodectus geometricus | reverse complement strand
ATATATTATACAAATAATTCAAAATTCAAACTCTTATGTGATTATAACAAAGGAAAAAATGAAAGAAAGAAGAGAGAAAAGAATACAAAAATTTCCAATCTTGTATTTTGTTGTTGAAAAATTCAATAATTTAGGCAATTCTAATTTTAAGATCATACGGATGAAGAAATTCTTAATCGACGACATCAAAGACAGGTTCAGCTATCTGAAGTCATTTTGGGAAGCTGTATATTAATTTATGTACGAATACTTTGCCTTACAGTTGAACTACAGTTAAAAGCCATGAAAATAACTCCAATGTGCATAGAATTTAAACTACATTTATGAATAAACAAAATGCGATAGGTAAACAAAAACCCAATACTTTTGTATATTTGTAAGTTATTAAATTTCACAGAATAAACACATATACGTTTAATTATGATTATTATAAATTAAATAATAGATGAATGCATGTAATATAATTATCAACTACAGACAATGACATTCATTTGGAAATAATATGCATTATAGCACCTTTTCTACATCAATAACCTAAATTTTCATAAACCTGTTTCCTAAATTTAAATATATGTAAAATTTGTAGCCAAATAAAGAATTTGTTGTTCATTAAATCATGTTAAATTTAACTGTAAATTATAATTAAATATTGTTTGCATTAAAATACAACTATAGAATCTCATTTTTTACTATATTTAATTTCCATTTTATATTAATTAAACAATAAAAATTTCTTATATCTTTTATATAAAATTTTCATACTATTTCAATTTATATAAAACACAAATTTCTCGTAAATATATTATTTAATCCAAAGGACAAACATTATAAAGCAATTTAACCATCGATGTTTAAATACTAATACAAAGCAAATATTTTAAGCACTTACATTATAGTGCTTATATTTAATTGAAATATCAAAAGAAACATTATGAGATTCAGGACGTGAATTAATTTTACATTCTTAAAAGTATTCTTAAATTAACTTAAGCAATTTTTTAAAATAATTATTATAACAAATTACACTAAAGTAAATTTTTGAATAAATTTCAATTTCTTGTAAATTTTCAAATAAAAATTTCAAGAAATTTCAAAAACAGTTCACTATTTAAATTTAATTTAAAATGAGAAGAAATAAATTAAGAAATAAAAAAATATTATATTTTATGAATTTTATAAAGTTATTTTAAAATATAAAATCATGAAAAATAAAATATTGCGAAGTGTTAGCAAGAAAATAAATTTTTGTCATTTAATTTTATCTCAGTATCTTTTAAGAAAAATGAATTACAATTTATCATTTGAGATTCCAATAAATAATACTAGTATAGTGAAATATATAATCTAATTCTTAACAAATTTAAATTTATTGCATTAAAGTATTTTATCAAAGACCGTATTTAATAAATCCTCAAAATTAATTTTATGAAATATCTCCGTATTCGTTTGCTCAGCAAACGAGAAGACAAAAAAGACTTGAAGAAAAAATCTTTACTTAATCTAATACACCTCAATAAAGATCAAAGCAGAAGAATGAATCAGAGAAGAGCTTGCGTCAGCAGAAGTGATAATGAAATTTTCAGAATACAATTGGAAGAGAAACAATCTCTATAATCCTCTTTTTTCTGTTTTATAAAAAAGGAAAATAATTTTAACTTAATTTTTATTATCAATATAAAAATTGTTGAAATTATATCTATATGTATCTTTATGATTTGTGTTTTTTGTCTCTTTTACTTATTTGAGATTTACCAAAAAATTCCGTTATTTTCAAAATATATTTGTAAAAATTAATATTCAAAGTTTTCAGTTATTACTGTTAAATAAATAAAACATTTCATAGTCTTACTGGCTTTTTAAGCAATTTATTATTTAAATTAAAAATAAAATCAATTATATGTTTTAAATTTGCAAAGAATAATTAATTTATTTTACATTATATGTGTATCGCTAGGTACATAGATAGTTATAGAGAGGCTTGCTAGCAAATAAACTATTTAAAAGAGAACTATGATTAAAATGGGATGATTTGCGTGTGTGGCTGGGGTGCTTGTATGTATGTTATTCTTCGTAAAACTTGAATTAAATTCCAATCAGTTTTACCCTGGAATTATATTTCTCAGCGAAATTGACTTAAATAAAATTTTCTAATTTAAATGAGTTTTTTATTAATAGCTAAATATCTGAAAATATATGGATCCTTTATTTAAAGATTGTTAATTTGAATAATTAGGCATTCTAAGTATTACGATTGACATATCCTCTTTTTGAGAAATAATTTTGATAATTTGTATTCCATTTGACATACATATTTAAATATTTGAAAATATCAAGGGTAGGAAACATTTTTTAAGACTATATTCCTAATAACATAAAAGAATATTATCAAATATAATAAAGATAAATTAAACTAATTTGTAATGCATACTTGAATTTAATCAAAAAAAATATCATGATGATGATGATAATTTTAAGCAAAATAAAAACAAGGCTCTTGGCTCAAACAATTTGTAATAGAAATAAATGTTCATTAATGTATAAAATAATTTTAACAAAATTAAATTGTAATTAACTGATAATGATATTATTGACACAGATAATGATATTATTGAGGAATACTGTGTAAAAGAATTAATTTTAAAATTTTATATATATCGTGATATACATAAATTTTGCATAATTTAGAAAATAGGCCTTACACTTTTCGCATAATTAAGCTGGGTATTTGAGTTCTTCTAGATTGATTATACTTTTTGAATAACTGAGCTTAAAAAATTAATAATGTATATCTGGTAATTATTTTAATTTAATAAGAATAGCTTAAATTTATATTTTAACATTTTCTCATAGCTTATTATGAAATTTATGGATACATTTAACAAATATATTAGAATTTCAATACATTTCTAGTACATTTAATTTTAATTACCTTATATCATTTTAGACAGTCAACACTTATTAGATTTTCTTAAATTCCATAGGTATAATAAAAGAATATAAGCCTCCAAAGTAAAATAAAAACGAAATCAGTATTTGGTACAGTTAAATAAAATAAGATATATGCATATATTTTTTTTAAAAAAATTAAAAATTTATCTGAAAGTTCATACAGATTTTAAAACAAAATGTCCCAATGTTGTATTCATTAATGTACTGCCTGTAAAACATAATATAATGATGAAAAAGAATGATATATTCAACGACAGTGAATCTATAATTTGTTGTTTATTGTGTGATTACTTGAAGGGTGCTTAAAACAATCCATTTTATGATAATTATTAAAATTACATATCAATAAATATATTCCTTTCACAAATTTAATTTTAACTATCATATATGACTTTTAAAAATATTATAACTGTTGCTTCAGAATGCTTGGAATGTTGTCAACATTTATTTCATTTGTATATGATGTTATTTAATAAATAAAATTAATGTCATTTTGTAAAAGTGTTCAGTAATTAATATTTAAATTATTATTTGAATTCCCTTAACAGAAAGAGGAAACTTTCAAATGAATAAAGGTTAAACTTCAATTGAGAGAAAATATCAACATAAAATTGGATTTAATATAATTAAACATCTCTCTTTAGAGAATGTTACACTGAAAAAAAATATTTTGTTGAATAAACTCATTGAGACATCTAATCAACTAATAAATTTTAAAACTTATATTTTCACTTCACAATAAGACCATACATTTTAAAATTATTGTAAAAAGTACAGAATCAAATGAGGCAAATCATTTTCGTAAACAGAGGCATTTTTTCGAAATTAATAAATATTTGTAAAACAAAAGAAGCAGAAGTGTGTGTGAAAAGTATTTAACTGTTAAATATTCAATAATTGATTTGTTTCCTAGTAATTAATTTAATGATTTAATTTTGATTTTTTTTGAATACTTTAATAAAAACATAGAATTGCTTAAATTTATTATATATGTTTTATATTATTGAAACGCAAAGATTCTAATATCTTTAATAATATTTAGAATAACATAAAAATTAAATAAAAAAACATTTATTATTTAATGTTTCATTGCTTTATAATTGTGAGATAGTGTTGTAAATGTAATTAAATACTTTAATACATTTTTTCAATATATTTGTTTCCTTTTTAATTTCAACTCAGTTGCGTTCTTTCTATAAAATATGACAATATTAAATGATTTTTATTCTTAAATTTATATTGGCTTTTGTGAAGTGTGAGAACATTTTAAGCATAAATTTTAAAGTATGCAATCATTAATGTTAGTAATAAAAATAAGTTCTCAGTTTTTTATAAAAAAGTGAAAGAATATTTTATATCTTTTGAGGTTTATATAGTTTGCAGCAATATATATATTATATATTTTGCAGCAAACAATATATATTATATAAACAAATTTCTTACTTGTATGTATTTTTAATCATTAGAAGAGTTTATTGAAATATTCATAAGGAAATAAAAGGAATATTTTCTTAAAAGTATAACCTGAATTTATAATAAATTTTGATGATATTATAAAAATGATGATTCCATGATTTAAGCTGATCTCTCTATAAATATAACGAATTTAATTATTAAATAACAAAACAGTAAAATGCGAATAAAAAGATTTAATTTACTAATTGCATTTAAGCAAAATACTATATAATTGCATTTTTTTATTATATTGGTATTTTTATTATATATATATATAAATAAAATTATGCGTCACATAGCCACTCCAGATGTAAATAAAGTATATAGGAATGTTACTTTAAATGTTTTTATTATTTGTTCATTTATTTTTAATTTAATATTAATATTAACTAAAATGCTAGTATTTTAAGATAAATATCTGACAAACATGTAACAAGTTATTTGAAATTATTAAAATAATCCGTACAATTGTATTCTTACGACAATCCTTTTTTCCTTTTTGCAAAAAGGAGAAAAACTATAAGGAAAAGTAAAGAATTCAAAGGGGAAAGTTCTTTTGAAAAATAATTTTTATAAATTTCTAATGGAATAAATATAAAACAAAAAACAAATATCATGATCACTCTCTCTCTCTCTCTCATAATTTTTATCTATTTTTTAAGTGTCACAAATTAAAGCATATATTCGAAATTAAATATAGATTAAGATGCAGATAAAAATGATTTTAAGAGTTTGGCATTTCTAACATTTACGAAAGGTATTGCAAGCTATCTAAAGACGTCAAAGGAATTAAATAATAAATTATTTCTAGATTGATGCCTCCAATGTCAAAATCATTTTTCAAGTTACTAAAGATTTATAAGCAATCAATAACTATTAATGAGATAAACGTATCTGAGAATATAATTATTTAAAATGTCTTAAGAGACACCTAAGCAGAGTATGTTAATTTTAGAGAGATGTCTTCTCTAGGCACACATAGCAGTCTCTCCTGAGCTCTACTGCTTCTTCAATACTATCCTGTTTTTTCTTTTGTAGTAAAGATGAGGTAGAATCTGATGTGGTATCAAGATACTTCCGATTTCCATACGCCCTTCTTCTAAAGGAAGCACATTCAATTCCAAGAGATGATGCTGTTACAGCTGGAAAAACAACCATCAAATGAAGATGATGACATAGTATAGGATCAAGATCAAATTTTGGCTTGATCAAGAATTCAGCTTTTCCTTTGCAGGGTATCCATGCTCTCGTGTGAACTGGAGCAAGAACTTCTGTGAGGGCCACAAAATGTTGAAAGTTGCTTTAGTCAACTTTGGCTATAAGAATTGGTTCCTTCATTTGAACATATTAACTTCGGTAATGCATTCTGAGTATACATTCTTATAAGGGCAATACAAGTTTTGTTATCGATATAATTAATTAGATTCTCCACTAAATGATGAGTCCAATGGACTTATATAACTTACATTTCACTCATCAAAAGAAGTTTCTCATATTAATATTTGAATATGAATTTTGTTTCTACTCGTTAAAACCATTCGTATTAATAAACTCTACAATTTTGGTAAAATAACTTTAGTTTTACTTAACTATGGGTTAGAATAAAGGAATATTTTATTTCTTGTTTTATGTTTACCCAGGTGATCTGATAATGGATTGCCTTGGCTATTTTCATAATTTCTTAAATTTTACAACGAGGAAGAACAATCTACTTGATAATTCCTTCACCTACTCTTTGAAATGATAAGTCAATATTTAATTTCTAAGAATATTTTTCTTGGACTATTTCTAAACAGGAAACAAAGTTTTATCTGTCCTTTTAAGCCCAGTGGAATCTATTTTCAGATCACTTTCGCCTAATTCTAGTGAATTACATTACCCTGTGTTACATTTAAAGTAAATATACTTTTCTAATTATCTTGCAAAGTATTTTTTTATCATTTGTGATATTTCCACAATTTTCAGTTCGTTCGTTTGAGACACGGTCATTAAATTTGTATCTCAGACAATATACAGATCCAAGCATTTTCTCGTAGAACTGCACAAGATTATACTCTTCGAGAGATCATTTTCAAATTTATTAGAAAAAGTAAATGTTATTGGCACTGTCCCATGCAGTCTATCATCTTATTCTGTAATAAAAACTCTAAACGGTATCACTTCCTTTTCTTTGAAACATGATTCAGATTCAATTATTCTTTTTCAAATACATTGATTATTTCAATCTGTGGATATGTGAATCTATAATACATTTCAGAAATTTTCCTCCACGTGATTTTCCATGATTTTTCTTTGTATATTTTTTATTTAAAGTTCAACTGATAAAATCACTGTGTTAATCATGTTTAGCACAGACAATTGATTCAAAATAATTGCTTGACGTCATCGCATTGGTAGAATAACTTTAAAATACTTGAGTAGAATACTCTGTAAAATTTTTCTCAGAGCAAAAGTGGGAGGTACGATATTTCATGTCTCATTAGTTACAACTTTATTTGTAAGCGTTGCGCCTTGGCATCTTCTCTTGAATTTAAGCTTGAAATTCTGGCTATTGAAATGCTCTGTAAATAATATATTTCTTGAACTTTTATCTGTGAGAAAAATGTCCATTCGAAATCTACATTAAAAGCCCCCCACCATTTTTTTCAGATTGGGCACTTTATGCTTCTTGCTTATCAACTAATTGTTAAGAGAGTTATTTCATCTTAGTTCTGTCATCCAAATATGACATCTGATTTCATCAGATACATTCTTTACAACTTAATCTGCTGTCAATAAATTCCTTAAGCCTTAAAAAACATTAACACCTAATACTTTAAGCCATTCTTATAAGTAATTTGGAATCTCAAACGTAAGCATTTTCCATGGCTTTATTTATCCATCTCTTTCTCAATCTCTCTGATCAATAAAAATATTTTAGGTAAATTCTTATCCCATTTGATTCTTTTTTGCATATGAAATTTGATATTGGTAACAGAAGAAAATTTAGAGAAATGTATTAGTGTATATTTTTTTTCTTTCGACTCTCAATTGAAGGCAAAGAATCTTATCTTCCAATTATATTATAAGCAGCTAATATGTCAAATAAATTATATTGTAATTCCAGCATAAATAACATAACCAGTCTCCGCACACTTTGTTTGTTTTTTTTGGAAATATAAATATTATAAATATATATATTAATAAATATCAATTGAAAATATAACAAACATTTTATGTGAGTATAGCAGTAAAATATATATATATATATATATATATATATATATATATATGAAAGAACCAAACTGAAGTATATTTCATTATAAAATATTTAACTAGGAGTTTTCGTTAAGTGAATTATAATTCAAATTATAATTAACTGCACAATATTTTAATAAACATTTGTTTATTTTATCATCAATTTCTATTCTACAATAATTATTTTTAAATCTTCTAAATATTTAATTTTACCTCAAAAGTTTTTATGCTATAAATCATAAATATTCAAAAGATCAAACATTATTTTCATTTTCTATGTCGATACTCATTTGTTCACATGCTTAAAATTATAAGGACATTAATAATAAAATTCACTAAACGTTACACATATCCGAAAACGAAGATGTCTTTAGAAGCCAATTGATATATTTATGTGATTGGTTTCCCTAACAGTTATGATTTACGTGAAAAGCGTGTTAATGGTATCAAATAATTACTAAACCATCAACTTCGAGATTGGCAATTCCAGTATCAATTCATTTATTTAAAACAGGGCTTAAAAAATTAAATAGTCAAAAATTATTAACGAGGAGACTGACAATTCGAGTAACATAGAAACTATTTAAAATATGTCTTCAAAAACCTAAGCAGAATATTAGAATTATACAGTAAAAAATACTCTCCATTAACACACAACGATTCCTACTCTAATTATCATTTTTTTCTACCGCATTCCTTCTTTTCTTGAATAATGAAGTGCAGAGAAACAATTGGCAATATGTAATTTCATGGTACTTTGAATTTACACAAGCTCTTACAATAAAACCAAAAATAAATAACAAATTTTATTTTTATGAATTTTAATATAACATAATGTCGTCTAGTTTTTTCCCCCGCATCAAGCCATTACCAACCATATGTCTTCACTCCAATTCAACATTATTGTTCTTAATTTTAACAATAATGTAAATACATTATGGCCCTGCTATAATGCAATTTTTAGATGATCTAAATGTATAATGCAAAATAATTTTTATTTTTTATTTTTCCAAAATATATAATTGCATTAACTTATAATCTTTATAGTTAGATATAATTCTTTTCATATTCAGAAAAATGCAGCGTGATTTAAAGTATTTCCAATCCTTTGTTTATTTTAATTTAGTTTAATAATAGCTAAGAACTATTTAGTACTTACAAATATGGATGATTAGTTAATTGTTTAAATAAATGATATTGAATCCTTACAACTATTCTTAAGTTTTAAATAATGATAAAAATGTTTTCATCTTATATTTGTAGTTTTAATTTATTCATTTAATGATACAAATAATTTAAAATATAATGATTTGTTTAGAATATATGAAATCTAAGGAACTCTGTCCTTCACGTTAAAATTTAACAGAAGAAAAAAAATACATTGTATTTTCTAAATACACCTCAAATAACAAAGAGAAATTGTTTAAAATATCAACACCACAAATGATATCTCGCTGATTTCCGTGATTATATACTATAATTACCAATAATTCTTTTTCCAAGAGAAATTTTCATTAGTTTTGGGTATAACGAATTTATAAACATATTATCTTCTTACAATTAGAGGTACCACATGTATTTTGAATGCACAAATATCAGAGTAAAACAATAACTGAACCCTGTCTGGACTTTCTAAATATTAATAAAATGTACTGAATAAATAAGAAATATGATTGAGAATATTTTACAATATATTAATTACAAATTATAATTGTGTTATTATAGACATGTTACTTATAGGTGATAAACTAATTTCTTTCTTTTTTTATTTGCTCATAATTTGAATATTTATTACAGGAATTTAAATTAAGTGGAGAAAGCAATTCCTTGAATTGTTACAATATATCCTTTCTCTAAAGTAATCTGCTAAGCTTCCTCTGAGAGAGTTCCCTTTTTTCATGCCAAATCGATAGTATAAAACATATAAGAGTTTCTCATGCAGCATTTTTTGCTTTTCTAGCTAATATCCCTGCGTTTTTATTTAGAGATCCGAGAATTCTTCGGTCAATTACACACACCCAAGGGAAAATCGGAGTGACGTTTTTAGTTCTCACTCCGCCCTTTGGCAACCATTAGTAGAAAGTTCCACAGTGTTTCTGAACAAATTATACGAGAAGGAGTTTTTATGACTGGCTTATTAAGCGCGTAAAACTTGTAATGTCTTCTGGGGAAAGCAGATAGCTATGAAGATTTAAAGAATAAAAATTGCAATATTATGACATATTTATGCAGTTTAATATTTATAATACAATTGATATATAAATCGATGTAATTTCATTTTTACTTCTTATTTTAATATTTTAATCTATTTATATTTGAAATTAAGATTTCCAAATTCAAATTAAAGAATATTTTTTTTATGTGTTTTGGTAATTTATTACTTTTTCTTTTCTATAAAAAGCAAAAAAGAAAAGAAAAAAAATGATAAAAGTCAATTAAAAAATATTGCATTTCTGGAAACTGTTAGTATTTTACAACTTATGTACATGAATGCAATGTTTTTAGAATCAATGCATTCCTCAAAATTATTTAAGTAATGTATAAAGTATTAAGAAAAAAATGTATTTCTTAAAAACAAAGAGTTATTTAAAAAATACATTTTTTTTCAAATTAGCTAATGTTTATGAAACTTGTCTCTATCTTAATCAAGATCACAATATCCCTAACAAAATATAAAATAAATTAAATGCATTAAATATGTATTCTTAAAAAGTAAAAATAATATAATTTGCTATTGATTCATATATTTATGCAAAATATGTGCAGTTTGTATAAATGTAAATTTACAGTTAGAAAGTACGTTGCACTGAAATATCTTTTATTTGAAAGCGTCAAATGAAATCGTAAGATTTTTTATTCTCAAAGTAAAAGGAAATGGTTGCTCTGTATAAATTTCTACTGAACAATTTTAATTTTTAAGCTATTACGATGTGTCTGATTTTTTCCATTACTAAAATGTACTATGTAAGATGTTCGTGCCCACCATTTAATTTTTGTCCACAGCTAGTACGTTACAATTCCTTTTATGTTTGATGAAGGCTCTTCTTGAGCTTCTTTATAACACCCAAATGTATTGACCATATTACTTTATGTTAATTTAAAGTTTGATTAAAGCAATGATTGCTAAATACTCTAATTTGAAAAATTTAAGCAAATTGAGTTTCAAACTTCTAATTTTAAAAAAATTGCTTTCAGGTATCATTAAATAATTTTCATTATATTTCAGTAAATAAATACTTGTATTTGAATTGAGTGCATGATATTAAATTTTTAATATTGAATCATTTACCATTAAAATTTACTTATGTTGTATTTTATTCATAAAAATAAGTGTATAATACAACTTTTTTTTTCTATGATTCAAATCAATTGTTCTATGCAGGAGCTAAGACCGGAATTTCCTATATTTATTAGAAAAAAAAAATGTGTGAATGAATGCAAAGCATTACATAATATAATACAAGTCAGCTTTTAATTAATTGAAGGAAATGATTAATATAAATTACTGAGAGTTTATATACTTTCAAGACTAAACTGTTGCAAAATAATAAACATATTATTTTTGTTAGAATCCTTCTATATCATCATTAAGATTTCATTTAACATTCGCACTTATGCTAAAGGTAATTATAAATGTGTGTGTCTAAAAATGTAATTACCTATTTTAAATCTACTATTTTTAGTCAAAACTACATACAACGATCTCCTTAATTATACATTATTTTAATCGTAGTAGGGTTGTTAAATTAAATTGCATGATTAGTTTTTCTAAGTGACTTAATTAAAGTAAAAACATTCTGAGCAATATTTTTTGTTTAAAAATAAACTTACAATGCTTAGTTAAAATTTTACAGACAAAAATAACTGAAACCTCACTTTAATATTTGTTAATTAAAAATAAATATTTGATCACTAAGGTGCTTTAAAATGCAATGTTTTACTAATACCATCTATGCTACAGAATATATAACTTATTCAATACTTTCATCAGTTACAATAAAACATTCAAACATGTGTTTATCAAATCTTTTAACATTGTTGAGTTTAAAGTCTACGACTGGGAAGAGAGTTCCAGCAGTATAGAAAATACACTCGCATTTTAACCTTCACTAACTTTACATACGAGTTTAGTGGCATCTTATGGGTCGTTAAAAAGCCATAAAATGTGCCTTTAAGGAAGGAAATGCCATTTCCTGAAATTCAACTAAGCTAAATAATGAAGGCATAAATGTATTTTTAAATGAAAACGGAATCCAGAAACGAGTATCCCAGTTTATTTAGTAGTGTATAACTTGTAAAATTTGAACATAGCGAAATACATTAAATACCTATGCAATCTAAAAAAAGTTATTTAAGATAATTAATATAAATATGTCTTTATTAATATAATTAAAATTTGAGTAGTTAACTCTCAATTTATTCACGAGTTATTTTTTATTACTTAAAACTTAATTTAAGAATAGTATTTATTATGAAAAGCATAGTTCTTATATGTAATTAAACATTTTAAATAATTAGTAGGATTATTGTTAAATGTTATAATTATATAAGTAAAAGAGTATTTTTATTGAAAGCAAATTTCAATACATCTATAATTTATTTCTATTTATTAATGTTATGAGATAGTATTTCTTCTCATTACAGAATTATTCTCTTGTTATAATCAATTGTTTTATATTTATAAAAAATTATCTCAATAGGAACAACATATTAGAAGCGTATAGTATTATTTCTCGTATACCTAATTAATAAAATTAGATATATTTAATTTCTATTTATATTTATTATAAATAAATGCAAAACTTAATTGGTTTTTATATTTTTATTATAAATTATATTCACAGAGGGAAATTTATCTTAGAATTTACATCAAACAAATGTCCTGCTTTCCTTCATTCCTTAGTAGTAAATTTTCATTGTTTGGGTTGATTTTTAAATTATATACAAAGTTATTAAATGTGTTATTTTAAATTTTACTGAATTAAATTTACATAGCTTATTTAAAACAGACAAATTTTGCTTTAGAATTAAACTATAAATAAAATTTTAATGGAATGTCAATGTCTAATAATTTCAAACAATTCATTAAAAATAGCAAGGAAAATTTATTTTAAGTAATATATTAATAAAAAATAAAGGCAAAAGAATATTTCTACAAGAATAACAATAAGTATTAAATTTTATAACTTAAAATTAAATATTTGAATAAACTTTTTTATTGCTGACAGAGGAGTCATATATACGCAAAACATGATACTTGAAAGAAGATTTCTGTTGCTTTAATGACTTAATTTATCTGGAAATATTAGTGTAAATTATATTTTTTATTTCTAAAACAAATTCATCAGAATGTTTTTAAATATAATATTCTTAAAGATTTCTAGATAGCTTTACACATATCTTTATAAAGGATTAGAGGGAATACAAATACTTTTACATTTGAGAAAATTTGTTATTTATAAGTACTCAATTATGTGAAAAAAATCTGGTATTGCTCTAGTAATATCTCCGTAAACTTTATGATTTTTTTTTAACTTTAAATTTATTTTATAAATCATATACAAAATAAATGGTGTAAGAGATAAAATACTTTTTAATATATTTTATGTATAAGATGTCATACATAAAATAATTCAGTTTCTTTAAAAATTCCTATATTTCAGTTTATAGTTAAATATCCTGACCAAAACAATAAATTTAAATTTATATTAAAAATTTAAAAAATATTTTAAAACTAAAGAAAAAATTGATTAGCATTTGAAAATGGTGTTTTTTCATTTTAACACAATATTGGACTTATTAAAATAAATTCTAACAAAGTGAAACTGTTGCACTTCAAAACAGTGCACATATGACAGAGAAGATGTTTATATACAACAATTAACTTTACTATTTTGCATCTGTTTATAATTTATTATATCTAAGACTTTTGGTTTGAAGGATTACATTATATTTAAACAGAGAATTTTAATAAAATATCTTTCTGTGCACTTTAAAAGATTTCGATTAAATGAATTGAATTTAGAGAGATATATCTGTCTTTCTGTAAAGATTAATTGAACATAATGATTAGACAAATCTGTTTTGGTTATTAGCCAGTCTTTTTCAAGTGGGAAACCTGCGATCCTTAACTAATTTCCTTAATTTAACTTTTTGTTTGTGAGTCAGCAGTAAGATAAGCCTAATAGAATAATTTTTTTCTTGCTTTCTGAAGAATCCACTTTTCCTCTCCATCCACATTTCTCTTTATCCCATAACTTCCAAACATTATCCATGGTGGCTGAGTTACTACAATGAGTACAGATGACATAACGAAGAAAGGGCCTCTGTTAAATACAAGAAAAGAAAAATTCCTCTTCCTTAAAAAGGCACAAGAAGAGATGATGATTCTTAAAGGACTTTAGTTCAAATTTTGGAAGTTTTCCAGATGGCCTCCATTATTGTTGTTGAATGGATTTAAGAAAAAAATTGAGGGAAATCAAAAGCGGTTGTATTTGGATACACTTTTGTCTTCAAAACTTTGTGAAATCGTATAGCAAATAAAGAAAAAAAAAACTGAAGTGGTGAAACAAAAGAGTCTTCAGTGGTTACTCAAGAACTTATTTTTATTCGATTTGCATAATTCGAACATTTCCTTGAACAAAATGATTATATTCTATTGTAGCTGGTACCAAAATTTTTAAATGCCAAACAGGCATTCGTAAAGCATTTTTTCCTGACATAACTTAATACTCTGTAAATTTCATTAGAATTTACAGATCAATTTTATTTACATTTAGTTCTTTTGTACATTTAATAATAATAATAATACTTTTATATTGAACATTTTTCATTCCATAAATTAAAAGCATATATTCAATTGAATATATTTAATGTATTTCGTAATGAAAATATTGTATGTCTTAACATGTCTGCGCAACTAAGTGTGTATGTGTGTGCAATATTAAATATTATTCTGACATTTAATGTTCTTATCACTTCTTAATAATTTTAGAAATGGAAAGTAATTTTTCTTTTGTGTAATACCAAAAATTATTTTAAAATACCAGATTGAAGGTACTTAATTTTGGTACTTTATTTTATTCATTAATTAATTTATAATCAATCTAATTTCAAATCAAATTATGTTCTAGATTCATTTAGTATTATGCATGTTTTTCGTGATAATAAAGAAGGATAATATTAGGACAAAATTTAACAAAACATATAGATAGAAAAAACAGCAAATGACTAGATAAAAAAGAAAGTGGTTCGATAGAACTGGTGGAAAATGGCGAAACATACTAAACCTTAATCGATAGAATGCCGTTTAAACTAAAAAAGAATTCTTTTTGACAAAGCTATTGATATTATGGGATAAATTGTCCAATTGAGTTTAGGAGAATGTGTAGAGCTATTCATTTGATGTAATAAAGGTTATACCTATCTATTTTATTATTTTGTTTCCATTTAAAGTCATTATTTAAATTTATGCTCTTCTGTTATTTTCTCTTAATACATACAAATTGAAATATGTTGTGCAAAGGATATTGTAAAATGTTAACTATTTATGACTACTTTGTATGTATCACCGGAATTTAAATAGGGCAGATTATAAGCTTGCTAAATCCTCATATTTTGAAGAATAATTATTATTTCATTTATAAATTTTTGCATAAATATGGCTGCTTATAAATTTCAATTTCCAATATAAATGCAGTATTTTTCTATTATATATTTTGTCATTTATGATGTAATATATTTTTCAAAAGTTCAATCAATTTAAAATGCTTTATGTATGTTGTATAAATATACCTTCTTTTTTTTAATCCCGCGTCGTTATCATACGTGAAATACCTTGTATACACTCATAATATTCATTATATGCAAGATATATATTTATTTGTAAACTCAATGATTACAGGGTTTTGGTAGTGATTTTCTCTATAATTCATAAATTTCCATTCATAATTAAGGTAGACACTTTGAGTATTAAAAAACATATTTACTTACTGTAAATATGTTAATATCGTTTTATGAGAATAAATAAAAAATTAAAAAAGTATGGTTAAGTTATTTTAATGTATTTTTTTATTTTGTTACTTACCATCAGAAACTTAAATTACATGTTTATATGACTGGCACAAGTATAAATAGTTATGGAAAATCCAATGAAATTATTCTTTTTAGAGAATTAAAAGATAAAATCAGTATTTTGTAAAAATAAGAAACGCAAACCAATTTTGAATTTTACATTAAAAAAACGCAATATAAATTTTATTTATATTGTTTACATACATTATACCAGCTCATGCAAAATGTTTGTGATATATATATATAATAACACAGAACTAAATCTAATGAATAAAATCCAACAAAAATTATATGAAATAATTAAGTTTGAATTTTGATATCAATAAATTAAACTTATAAACAAGTTCTGGAATTTCTAAAATAAATTCTGTTTAGATTTGCTAAAAACTTTTTGTAGTTACATTGAATTTCGATCAAGAAATATACTGTAATGTAATACATTCAGAAACACATATTAAATTGAAATTCCTGGGAAAAAAATTTAATACTTATAGATTATAATGTAATCAATACATTTTAAAAAACCATAGAATTTTAATAAAAAAAATTTTATTTTTAAATGTTTTTTTAGTAATGAAAGAAATTGTTCTCTACATTTCCGTATTGAGTTTGCCTAGGAAAAGCTATTGAAAGCTACTTAATACTCAAGGGAAAAGAAGTTTTTATTTCCAATGTAATTAGTTTATCCATCGCTTGTACTTCAAAAACAAAGTGACGGGAACTGATCAATAGCAAGGACATTTTTTGCGGCTGTCATTACTCCCTATCTCTGACATCTCATAGAACACTGAAATTAGTCAATATCGTAAAACGTTGACACTCGCGTGAAATGAACCAATCTTAAACGACTTTACTTACTTGATGTTTTTTTGTTTTCCCAATGGTGCAGCAGTTTATCAATATGTTTGTTACCTCATGCATGAAGATACTGATTTTTTTAAAGAAAAACGTTTTTATCATTCATGTGTTTTACCATCTTGCAGTAACATGAAGGAACCATTATTTGAACTTTACTTTGTTTTGCTTTTCATTACAACATTTTTTTCTCCTTTTTTTCCTCAACATAATTGCTTCTTTCATTTTTATTCTTCTTTTCTTTCTTATTTGCAAGGTTAAATAAGCGAAACTTCAAAGAAAAAATATTTGATTTGAGAAATGACAGTTTACTATTTCTCAGAAGTCTTTCTGTTTTCTTACATCAAATATCTTGAAAACAGTGTTTGCTGTCAGTATTAACTGTCTTTTTTAAAACATTTGTTTTCTTATAAGCAAAAAAAAAATTCTTCAGTGTTAATATTTTTTATATTTCTTTAATAATTAAATTTCTAACTTTTTTTAACACTCTGAAAGATGTTTGTGCTGAAACTAAATGTTCCAGCGAAGTTTTTTATTTTTGTTACTTGTTTATGAATGACAACAACAAAACAAAAAAGAAAATATCACGTATTCATATATTTATAAGAAGTCATCCGAAAATTTGATAATAAAAAATTATTATTTTAGCGACAATATTTATACTATACTCATAACAAACATTGAAACTTAATAAAAATAATGAATGATTGGTACAAAAATTTAAGAGTTGGTATACTTATGTTTAAATAAATAATTGAGATTTAAAATTAATAATAAATGTAAAAAATATGATAAAAAAATTTGGATTTTAATTACTGCATATATAAATCAAATGTTTATTATAATACGTATTAAGAAGTGTAAATATTATTTATTGAAACTATTATTTAATATTATCTCCCGCTCATCCATTTAGTATATCTAATAGTTCAATACACTGGTATACTCTCAAATTTTTATTTAAAGTGTATTTTAAAATTTATTATAATTTTGCCATAGATACTTATTTTATTTATTCATGGCTGAAGAAAAGATATTCGTCAATATTAAAGCTCAATATTAATGTATAATATGTAGGAATCTTCAAAAGAATGCAATTTAATACGAGTGAAAAAGTAAAGCTCTGTACAGAATTGCTCTTTCATTTATGATTTTTTTTAATGAAAAGTTTAAGTGCACTTAAATATTTTATGATATTAAACTGACATATTTTCATACTGTTGTAGAATCACATGTTTTAATATTTTAGTATCATTCATAGTTTATCAATACTGTTGTTTTATGTAAAGTTATTCCCATTATTCCTTCACTAACTATTCTGAGTCATATTGTTTGACAGAATGTCCTATATTTATTTGATAAGTATAATCCTATATTTATTTATTTGATATAACTATTTATTTGATAAGAAATTGTGCTTATAAAATATGTGATTCAGAAAGAATGTTGGAAAGAAATATTAAAATTATAAAACATTACAAACAATTATGGGCACATGTCAATAGAAATAAGTGTTCATACAAATTCTTTAAGCACTTATTTTTATATTTCATTGAATAAGTTGAATAATTAATGAACTATGATCCAAAACAATTGCTTGGTAGTATGCCTATCAAGAATCAATATTATGTGGCTTTTAAATTGAATTGCAAATATAAAATTTAAGTGGAAACTATATTTAAAAAATTCCTTTGAAATAAAGATGGGATTTTTAATAAATTATTCTAGAAAATCATGTAAAAATGTGTTCACTTATTTGTTCCAAAAAATCAGTAAAAAATTATATCTCCTATCTTTAAAAGATTTTGACATAAAATAGAACCAAACAGTTTTATTTTATAAATTACTGTTTTTAAAGGATTATATCTGAATCATAATACATATACTAACGATTCATACTGTATAATTTTTGTTTTCTCTTACATGTTTTTCTTCACTTATCTTGCGAATGGGGCATGTTTGTCTTCCCTAATACTTTCAGTTAACCTTTTTTTTAATTCCATTTCGTAATCCCTACTATTCATAACAGTACAGTGAAGTGTCAACAGAAGTTTTAAAAAATTCTAGCACAAAAGTTCAGTTATTCAAAGTAGATTGTGAAACTTGAGTCCATTCATCATTTTAATGACTTTCATGCGATTATTCCTGTCTTCACAAGTCGATTTTTTCCACCTACAAACTGAAACGGAAAAAATCTCAAATGAATATTTCGTGAGGAAGATAAAGAAAAAAAACTTGTTCTTTGCTAATATTGCATAATGCATAGACTGCAGTCATTATTTACAGAAACGATTTAGAACAACTGGATCGGCTCGCGTGCATTTTTTATATCACAATTTTCTTTGTTCCAGCGAACCTAACATAAATTGATGATAATATGTCTTGAGTGATTGCCTTGTCATCTTCTGACTTTTTTACTTCAAAGGATTAAAAAGTTGGGTCCAGGAATTATTATAATTTATACCATCATAGAGGCTTTCAAATGAATCATGGATATCAATACTTTATTAGGATGATTAATTAATATTCAACGTAAAAATACTAAAAGAATAAGTTTTACACTTATCATGATCATTGAATATTTTTATTACATTTGACATTTGTGCTTGATAAAACAAAAAAAGTAAGACTCAATAATCATGCGCAAACAATAAAAATTTCTTTAAATCTAAGGTCATTTTAAGGAATTAAAAATAAGTTAACGAATATAATATAAGTTAACGAATAACGAACGAAATCTGCACGTAAAAAGAGGGTTTCTTTATTTTAGTCACCCCAATGTGAATCAAAAGTTGTTTTTCAAGTAGTTTTAAATAAGTATTAAGAGAAAAATTGTACTTATAAAATTTAAAATAATTTTTAAATGAAATATTCATAAAATAAAAAAGTAAGACATTTTATAATGACTATTTCAACAGAAGCAATTTCAAGATACGAAAACCAGTGAAATATTTACGTATTCTTATTTTAAATTTAATAGGTATCAATTAAGACCTAATGATAATGAAAAACATACCATTATTTATTGTTATCAATAAATTAACCTTGATGTCATAAAAAATCAACTTATGATTGCTGAGTTTTCGCCCCTCTAAATTATCTTGTAACTTCAATTTTTTTCTTTAATTAATAAACAAAAATAAAAGTGAATTTTACTAGTATCTCCAGCACAATTTTCTTTATAATTGCTTTCTGTATAATACTTACATTTTTAGATTTTAAAATATAACTGGGGTGATTGATCTGAGATATATTTTAAGCTGTAAGAACAGGATGATGCTTACATTTAGACTACTCATATTTGTTTAAAAACTTTTGCTACATATTTATCTTATCATTTATAAAATATTAACACTGCCCAGGTGCAAAGAGATTTTTAAGTATTGTTTAATATAAATTGTTTTGATGGTCACAGGATATGCAAAAATTTCAAGAATACTATCATCAAAAATATATTTCAAAATTTATACGAGTGTCATAATCATTGCTACAAGGGAAACGCTTTTGAAAATTTTGATTAAATATTTAGATTTTAAGAACATTTCTTGTCAAAACCTAACAAACATCACTGAAAAATTTAAATATTTCACAATTTTGAAGGATAATAATAAAACATTGCTGTTTTTGGTACTTATTCCTTATACAAATATGTTCTCATACTTTTCTCATCTTACTAATGTGCGTTTAATGTAGATTAAAAATACTCATTGTAAATAAATTTAAATAATAGTAATGAGCAGTTTATAAAATGATAGAAAAATGCTAAAGACAGTTATAAGGAACAAACTAATATTTTATCAATTATTTCTAAAATTGTAAAAAAATAATAACATGCATAAATATTTGACATTTGTATCGACATACAGGAAATATATGATTAGAATTGTTCGCGTTTAGACTTTAGAAAAAATATTTGTCACTTTCTGCCTTTATACCTAATAACATATGTTTTCTCATTGAAGAAGGTTGCTGTTAAGATATTTTCAAAAAAGATGAAATATAAACCAAAATTTTTAATATACTAAATTTATTTCAATTGATTTTTTAACGTAATGGTTTTATACAGTTTTTCATGTCTAAAAAATTAATTTATGAGAAGATATTTTACATTATTTCATTGAAGATTGATCAAGTTATAAGTCTTAAATTTTTTTACTTCAGACAGTTACCTAATAAATAACACTTGTCAAACGTTATCAAAGGATCTGAACAAAAATAACATAACAATTTTATTTCTAAATCATTTTTATTATCTATGTTAAAGTTATGATCTTGCAATTTTCCTTTAAAATCATTTAAACAAATGTTCATTACAAAAAAAATTCTGAAATTGCTGAAAATTATTTTTTCAAATTATGATTCATTCTTATTCTAATTCACTCCTATTCTATTAGTTACACTTTAAATTTTTGAGTGACTATGAACTTATCTTTATCAAAAACAATTTGAAACAAATATTTTTGCACCTTAATATGACAATGTTCTCAGTCACATGCAATATTATTATAGTTAAAATAATTTATGACTAAAACCACATTCAAAATATGTACTTAATGAAAGAATTAGTTTAGTTTATTAGAAAAATATACTTCGCATAAATTTTTTCTGAGATTTAAGATAATTTATTTTCTTATTAAAACATTTTTATAAATAAAAGCTTACCATAAAGATAGAAAGTTAAAACATAGTACTCATGTTGTATATTGTGACTCCAAAATAATCATAATATAGATTTCTTACAGTGACTGTGATTTTTCTTACATCCAGGCAAATATAAGCTCGTTCTAATATTGTATTTTTAATTTTATTGGTGAAAAATATTTTCTTTAAATTTTAAATCAAATTATTACAATCACGAAGTCTTAGAAATTGATGAATGCAGCAGCCAAATCTTAATTTGCTTGAGTAAAATTATTGATTATATTATAAGTTATATTTAAATACTGAATATTTAAATATAAAAAATCTCATGATTTAAATATAACTTAATAAATTATAAATTATATTTAAATTATGAAATTTTTATATTTTAAACTTATTTACAACTTTAATTTTCTTTTCAATATTCTTGCATTTAATTTATACATAAAAAAAATTCACAACATTTCAATGAGCTATGGAAAATCTGAAAACAGTTTATGCAATTTTCGAATAGAATCATGTTTTATTTGATATTATTTCAATTTAAATACAAATGTTCACATCATAACTTTTGTGTGAAAATATATTTCAAATTACTCCTATGTTTTATTTACTTTGTTCCTTAAAATGCTTTTAAATTTAATACTAATTGCAAAATGGATGGGAAACATATTATACATGGAGATTTTTTTCCGTCATTTCAATGAAAAATAAAATAAACAAATACTAGTTGAATTTTAAAAAAAAACGTAGTATTTGAGTGAATAACTTTGAAAATATTAATAAGATATATTATTTATTTAATAGTTTAAAAGTGAAAATACTTTTATACTCCCAATTTAAAGTAAATTATTTTTAAAATTTAAAAAATGTCAGCTGTGGAAAATCTAGATTTCGTTTTCTATAGTGGAGAATTATATTTTTAAACTTCTCGCAATTTGATGTTGTAGGATAGAAAATTTTCATTCAATTGTCGAAAATATTTTTGGTACTTGTCATAGTGTTTCCTATTAAAGGAGTTCAAACTTCTACCAAGAAAATATTTCTAGGTAGAAGACACAAAACGAACATCGATCTATTACAATTGTAAAACAATCTATAATTTCTATGACACTCAGATTCTATTCATTTATTTGTGTATGTTTTTGGCACATTTTTAATGTAAACTATTAGAAGTTTAAGAATCATGAAGACTTAAATTTATCAGTACCATAAAAATATAATTACTTAACTCCGTATAAACTGTTTTTAATATTATTAGAAACACATTTAATTGTATGCTAGTGCATGTGCAGCTGAAAATGTATTTCTATTTTTCATAAGTACTAAAATATAGATTGCTTAAAAAGTTGAGTATAGTTTTGTAACTTTATATAGAAAGCTGCTGTATAATTCAAGAAACTATGTCAGTGGTTATGAATCTATTTATGTTTTAAGAAATAAATGTCCTACATTTTTATTCAGTAAATGTCAGTTATCATTTTAAGTCATCAATTACAATAAACATTTTTTAAATATCTTATATACATTAGACAGTTTAGATGCATATTTTTTATTATATTCCTTTACTTTACCTATTATCTTATAATGATAATTATAAAATATTAATTAATGACAAATATAAGCCAAAAACATTTCTGTTTCTTAATATTTGGTTTGATTTAAAGCAGTTTAGAAAATAATTTTTAAACTTTAAGGAGTGTTTTATGTTATAAATAATATATGTTTATGTTAATAACTGCTTGTATTATTCACAATTTTGAAAAATGTTTAGAACATGAGAAGCAAAAAATATTATGAATAGCTTTGTATTATGCTTATCTCTCATAAATTAATTTCACAAATGAAAAATATGAATTTCTTTCAAGTGTATGAAATAATTCATGTAATAGATGCATAAAAAAATTTGCCAAACTTCAGGATTTACAGAATGTAAATAACGAGTTTTTAAAATAAAGTTTTTTAATTTTAA